>CM053792.1:723211142-723463642 GCA_028749045.1 Cupressus sempervirens
ATTTAGTATCAAGATGGGTGGGAAAAAAGTGGGAATAGATTTTGAAATTCTTTGAGGCATTTTAGAAGTACATATTTTTTAGATCGCCACTTTTTGGCACACCATGATCCCGCACATACCCATATATATATATGACATTGGATGTGAATTGTCCACTCTTAGAAAGCATTAGAATTATTGATTGCAGTTTTCCCAATAAGATAATGGTGAGCTTCTGTTTACCTAAATGTCTCTATTTGGAAACTAACACTCAACTTCTAGAACATTTTGCAAAAGTGAAATCGATCAGGAAAATCACCTGTTCTAATGATGAAGATTTTGCTAATGTCAAAGTTCTACAATGCTTTCCTTATTTGGAGGAGTTGTGCATGCATTCTCCATTATTGGCCGTGTCCCCTACAAGTGTAAGCATTTATGTTATTTTAATTTGCATGAAAGCATTTGTTTGCAAGCATTTAAAGTTAGGAATTTTTTTTTTGGAAAACTCTAACTCAAATTTCATTCTTATAAATAATGCTAATAATTTCTACTATTTCTTTCCACTCTATTAAATTTATTGTTTCTTAAACTCTTATACCTTATTTATAGGATCAAAATTATGTGGCATTATTAAAGCGAATGGTTTAAACATGATCACATACTAATTTTCTTAATTTCTACAGTAAAATTGTTAAAATTGACTTTTTTATTTTTTTCTATCCTTAATTCTTCTTTTACTGTGTGACTTTTAAGAATAGTTGAAGCTTATCTAAATAGTTTTCTATCCAAGTGTCAGCTTTTAAATCATTTTTTGTGGATGTAGACTATACGAAACATCCTCCAAACTATCATGTAACGTTTTCGATCTTCTCAAACATTCTGAATGGTGCTCCACTGCTAGAAGCAATCAAAATAAACATAGATTAAGACAAGTCTTAAGTCGTGAGTCTTCTATTGGAACAATGCTAGATAATTCCTGTTAGTTGCTAGTTATCTTAGCAAATTAGTGGGGATTTTGTTTTAGTTACAACGACCATCTATAAAATTAGTTCCATGCAGTGTGGAGGCTAAAGAAGCACTTGATGCACAAAGGTGATGTCTTTTCAATTGAAACCAAAAAAAATCTTACTTTTTAGCTACAGGTAAAAAGGAATGCTACTAAAATAATCTAAAATATGACATTCACCCTCAAGTTTATACATGTTGTAGCCTTGGGGATAAAAACACTTTGAGTGTGGAACGTAGTGATAAAAATTTAATCTATAAAATCTACTAGCTATTTCAACTTTTAGCTTATTGTTTACTTTGTGTGACAATGGATAATATAGACTATCAAAATTGATGTGTAATTTTATGGAGAGGCATGTCAGAATATGGATAAATACTTAGCATGAACTCCATGGATAAATAGCATGATTACACATGTCAATTAAAGGTATGATGCTATAATTTCTTCCCTTTTTTTCATATTTTTGGTGGAACATGCTAATTTATGTTAAAACCTTCATACCATATAATAATCCACTATTTAGTAATGATCTTTATATCTATATCATCTAACATATTAACTTTTCATAGGTTGCAGGACACATCAAAGGCAACAAAGGTGAGGCTGGAAAAGGTTGGGCAGCACAAACTTGGCTCTGGGGGATATTCAAAAATCAAAGCATGCGTTGTAAGTAGCAATAAATGAATTGCAAAGAAAAATGATTTATAAAATGCAAATAATTTTGTTAATTAATAAAAAAATGCAGGGCACTGATTTTATTTTGGAGGCCACAGAAGAACACAAAAAAATTGCCTTCTAGCAAGGCTATGCAGCGGTGGCTGAACGCCTATGACAAACTTCCATTGCCCCAACTAAACAGTCTCCTACATCATGTGCACAAGTAAATATGCCAACATATTTATTAGAAATTGGATACTTGAGCAACAATTTATTTGATAATAATGTGCATGACATTGCAATGCAGCTTGTTAATCGTGACACAGATCATACGCAGCATCATGAAGCCCCTGATGTGCATTGTACTATTGATGGAGGTCCTCATTTGTTATTTAAAACTAATTATATAATTATTAATACAATTTAACATCTTTAATTGAACTTGGTGTAACCTTTTTGTGTTGAGGATATAGAATCATGTCATGCTGAATGAGTGCTCGAGGATGTTCAGACTGATCAACAGGTCGATCATGTCGCACATTCAGATAAAGAAAATCTATGTTTTGTTCTTGTAAATTAATTTATTGATTTATAGTTTTTTTACTTAAATAAAAACTCGTAATTCACTAATATAAAATGGTGCAAATTTAACTCATGCAGTACTTGTTATTGCAGCGGACCCCCCTTTGGTGCAATGGCCTCATGATGTTCCTGAATGGATGAGGAGGAGACGTATTAGAACCAGTATAGGAGGGGGATGACAAGGACATTGATATTCCTCTTAGAAATTTTATGAAAAAAAGAAACGGCAAGAGAGAAAAAAAGAAATGATTATTCATGAATGACTTACTCGTGAATATCGTTTATGAATATTGTGTTAATGAATATTATTCATTAATGTTGGGTGTGAATGAATTATTTAGGAATGACTTACTCTTGAATGTTGCGTGTTAATGAATTATTCACGAATGTTGTGTGTTTATGAATTTTATGTGTTAATGAATGTTATCATGTGATTATAATGATTGAATGTTATATTTCAAAAATGGATGAATTGAATGTTATTAAATGTTAATGGGGATGACGAGGACATTGATATTCCTCTTAGAAATTTTATGAAAAAAAGATATGGCAAGAAAGGAAAAAAGATATGATTATTCATGAATGACTTACTCTTGAATATTGTTAATGAATATTATTCATTAATAATGGGTGTTAATGAATTATTCATGAATGACTCACTTTTGAATTATTCATGAATGTTGTGTGTTTATGAATTTTACATGTTAATGAATGTTATGATGTGATTATAATGATTGAATGTTATATTTCAAAAATGGATGAATTGAATGTTATTAAATGTTAATAGGGAATTTAGAGTGATGTTGGGGGGTGGGGGGGTGCAAATGAGGTTCCACCTTCACGTGGTTGGCCCGATTAAGTAGAGAATATTTAACTATTCTCGAAACCAACTGAAGCTCAAACTTTAAAGATAAGCTTACAGTTAATAGTGACAACCAATTCACAAATTGAAATGAAGTTCTTCGTTATAGGTACCTTTTTAGTTTTTAAAGCACAATATCATGTTTTAATATTGTATAGTTTTTTTTCTTAAGTTAAAGTATTCTTTTACTATAACAACATAATTTATGACCATTTCAGTAACTATTCTAACATCACTTTATGAAAAATCCTATTTTGGCAAAGATGGCGATACATGGTGCTATCTATTCCTTGGGAGATTGGATTGCACAGGTCTATATCTCAACATCAACATGGAAAATGGTGTGAAATTGCACTTTCCTTAGTCGTGGTTGCATGCCTACTGCACTCTTTCATTTGAAAAATGAATAGAAATACCATATCTAGTAGGTTCTCTATGTTGTATTCATTTATTGGTAATGATTCAATGTCATGCCATTTGATGGTAGCTTCTAGAGTTTCATTTAGTTGTAAGGTGTGTCTTATCTTTCCAAGTTTGTATAATCCATTTGGTAGTTTGGTATTAATTGATGATGTCTAGGCTCTTCTACCTTCACTGTAGTCTTCATCATCATCCAACGTGTTGTTTGGCATTTTCCATGTTATCCTCTATTTCCATGGTCTTCAACATGGTCGTGTATTTTATCTATCTAGTTCAAAGACTCTATGCACCTAAGGTGGAAGCCATTTAGAACTAATAGTTGGAGAGATCGTGTTTCCCCCTGTAAAACTAGAAAATGTCACGAGTTTAAGGTCAAGAAGGAAGAAGTCATAACATTTTGAGTAGCAAAATATGCTTAAAATTACATATTTAGTTGATTCTTTGGTGAAGGTTCTTATTTCAATTCAATTGATTTTGGTTGTCAACCAAATTCCTAACTCCAATGTATAATGTATTTCAGTGAGCTATATTTTCATAGGGATGTAAGTAAAATGACAGTTGACTATTACTTATATTTGAGAATTTGTGTTGTGCCTTACTATGATCCTTTGATAATAGAGGAAAAATCAAACTAATTTTTTTTCTCATGTCCCATGTTCGATGCTTCTTCTTGTGTAACTAACCACTTTTGATGTGGGTTCTAAACTCTGATGATAGTATGCTATTATACTGCCATTTATTATAGGGTAGATATAATAATTATCGCTGAATATACTATAAGGGTCTCTAAACATGAGTAAAGCAGTATTACATAACATAGATCTGAACTCAAAATTTATGAGGTTTTCCACTTTGGAGAAAGAGGAGAACTTAATATACTTGTAACACACCCCATCAGAAGAGATCCATTGGATGGTTTTTGTTGGGGTTTGACTTTCCTGGTGTAGTGCTAAGCTAGGCTTCTAGGTGCTAGGATATTTTCTCTTGTTGGTGGTTCTAGACCCACTGAATGCTCTAGATAATTGTTTGTCAAATTTTGGTTGAAGGAGCTATGCTTGGGCTATCAAGTCTTATGCAAAGTTTGTCCTATTTTGTGGTGATAACATGAACTTTTATCAGTCCAGAAGTATGGTCTATAAATTCTTAGAGTCTCTAGTGCCTCTAAGATTTACACTGTTGGGTGACTAATTCTTTGAAGTCCCTAATGTTTTGGTGACATTGAGCTATACATATGTGAGTTATGTTTGGGTTTCCCTTCCTCATCTTCATTTCACTTTTGTGAGTTGTTTTTCCCGAGGCCATTGGAAATTCCCTTTGCTAGTTCCTAAAATTGGATGGATCTAGTATAATTTTGGGCTATTCTATGTTTGTATTCTAGTTGAAATAGAGATCTCTACACTTCAATCATGGTTGATGAGAGGCCATGGGTGAATCATTGAATATGAGATTTTTCCATTTTGTTGTAGAGATTGCGTCTCTATAGGATACATGCCTAATGATTGCCATTTTGTGTTGGATAGGTGCTGTCACTTGATGGAGGGCTGTGGAAAATGACCATTTGCAATTAGAACTTCTGATTTTGTTTTAGATTTTCCTTTTGAGGAATTTTTTTCTAATGAAGAAGAAACTTTTTTTGATTATATTGATGCTTCTCATGCTATTGGTCTGAGCTAGACTTCTATCGCTTCCATTCTTGTCACAATTTTGGATGTTAGACAGTATTTCAGGTGCGATGCCCACTAGCCTTGTGGCCAATGTTGTTGAAGTTACTACTCCCACTTTTTTTTTGAACAAAATTCTACTGATAATGCTGACTCTTAAATAATCACTCTTGGGCCTTGTTCATAGGTTGTAGTGGGGTTTCCTTTGTTGCAATTCTAACAATAGTCTTGCTTAGACTTTTGTCCAAGTGCATAGGAAAAGGTTTATTTTGTTGTGTTGTTGATACCCTATGTTTATGCTTTCATCCCTTGTTTGTGTAAAGGTTAACAACCCCTTGTTTTGGCTGTTATAAAAAAACAACATATCAATATCATCCTTTCAGATTGAACAATACTAGACCAGTAATGATACTATCTTGAAAAATACAAGAAGCCAAGACTACAATATACACTCGTTTGATGAAGCAAATAAAATCCTTCCAATAATAATTAGTCAAAACTATCAAAGTGAATTTTCAAGATTGTATAAACACAATTGGAAAATGGATCAAGAAGATTTAATGTCTTTCTTATGGAAACTTTGGTTATTATGTGTAAAATTGGCCTCATTCTTTTAACAATTATTTTCATGTTATCCGTAGAATTTTTTTTTATCATTTAAGTTTCTTGTTCTTGCAAGATGAACTACGAGATGCAGTGTTACTGGTGTTTGCAAATAAGTAGGATATTCCCAATGCAATGAATGCTGCAGAGATCATGATAAACTTGGGTTGCATTCTCTTAGGCAACGACACTTGTGAGTATTACATTCTTTATAATTATTAGTATTAAAAATTGTAGATACTAATAATCTATTATGCTACACTATTTCTACTTTGCATATAGTTTATCATCACTCTAGTAAACGAGAAAAAAATTGGAATGTTTAGTGTTGCTTGTGAAATAGCTTGTATCATGTCCTAAGGTATATACAAAGCATCTGTGATAGTTTGTTAGAAATAAATCTTTTTATTTTAGTTCTTATGGCTTTTATTTTATTTTTTAGGTTTGAAAGATTACAGGCGAATAGGGTTCAAGAATTTTGTATTACAAAAACTTCTTATTTCTTTATTGATACAGATAGATTGAGGAGGTAAAAATTCAGTTTTGATGCATACTCATATGTAGGATGCAAACTTATTTTGATGTGACATTATTTGTGTTCTCTTTCACATTTTACTATCAATTTTCTATCCAATTTAATGACCCAAAACTACTAAGAAAAATTGTGAAGGTCACAATTTCTATTAAAATCTTGTACTACCTTTTTATGTTTATCGCTTACCTATCTGCAACTCCACAATCAATATTGATAGTCTCAATTGAATTACTTTAGTTTTATTGATGCAACTGAACTACAAGTGCCTTTTGTGTTCTTGACAAATCATAAGCTTTCAACTTTTGTGAAGCCATTACAGATGCAAATGAACAACTGGTGAGGTGTCAATTTTAAGGAAATTTTTTGTTTCTATAATGTACAGTTCAATTGCTAGAAATATTTCATCTAGATTTTTAATTGATAGATTGTTAACTTTTCATGTCATTTTCTACTTTGGTTGGGTAATTCTCCTTGCATTTGTAAATCGTAAATCTTGCTGCAAGTTTTAGCCTAATGATAGTTTGGTATTACATCCAAGGCAATAACATAGTTGACTTAAAACTTTGCATTAAAGAAAACATCAAAGGATAATATTTGAATTGTGGATATCTGTAAATTATGTTGGTTTTAGACATAGCTATAGTTATATATGCGCTCTTATGATGATGTGATTGGGACTGTAAGTTTTTTTTGTCATGTTTATCTATTTGAAAAATAGATGAAATTATTGGCTTTCATTCCTAATAAATAATTCTTTCCTAATTTTATTCTTCCCTTCAGGAACCAAAATTTAGATGTGTTGTGCCAATTATTGCAAAGACTTTGCTCTCATAGGAGCCTTTTAAACTGCACAAAATTTGAGTTGTAAAGCATAATTGCTCGGTGGAGACTTAGGATATCGTGCACATTTCTTCCTCCTTCCCATTGTTTTGTATGAAATAAATCATGTAACAAATGAAACAATAGTGTGGAGGTAGAAATGTGCACGATACCCTGACTCTCATGCACTGAGCAATTACGCTTTAGAATCAAGTTTTGTGCAGTTTAGAAGGCTCCTATGAGAGCAAAGCTTTTACAATAAATGGGATAGCTCGTCGAAATTTCTACATATCTTGGTCTCAATTTCGACACAAATGTAATATTTTGGTAAAAATTTTGATGCAAAACTGGTTCACTTCGACATCGCTAGTATGGAACTAGCAGAAAAATGTAAATCGCTTTTGTCGCAATTTCGACTTTGGTCAAAATTTTGACGTAAAACTGGTCCAGTTTGGTGTTGCATGTATGCCATTGGAGGAGAAATATAAATTGGATTTGTCGCAATTTCGACTCACAATTATGAAGGTTTACATTGAAATTTTGACGAGCACCACTGGAAAATGAGGTAATATCACTTTAGCTTGGACCAGGGAAAGCGATGAAATTCGTGTCGGTAAGTCCACCTTTATGTAGTCAAAATTTTGACGCAAAATGTATGTGGCAAAAAACTGACCAAAAAAGATTGACAGCAAGCTTGGTCACCTTATTGAACTACTCTTGTCAAAATTTTGACCTTTTTGCATCGAAATTTAAGCCTAAATTTACTAGTGAATAATTGAGGATTGTAAGTCATTAGGTCAAGATATTCTACCATACTTTCTAACCATTATATTATAAGAATGGAAATCCTATGTTGGTAGGTTGGCTTAACATCTATATTGGTTTAGCAGTCATATTGTAGATCCTTAATAGTATTTTAAATCCTTTAATAGGGTAACATTCCAAGTGAATGACTATAAATCCTTTAACTGGGTCACTTTTAATAGGGTGTAAAGTCTTTAATAGGATAGCCCTTTCACAAGGCTGACCATTGGAAGTGGTCAAGCTTTGTAATCTTAAACAATTACATATTGTTGTAGTGATACTTTATGGGTGTCATCCCCAACCCAGTTTTACCTTCTCATTTTGGAGGGTTTCTGGGTTACCAAATCTTTTGTTATCTATTTTCATGCATGTCTTTACTTTCATGTTTATTAGATGAAATAGATGCATGTTAATGATATTAGCTAAAAGTTTTTGAAAAAGTTAAAGTTAGTTACTTCTGATTCAGCCCCCCCCCCCCCACTTCCCAAAAGTAAATCTTCCCATTTGTAAATTCCAATAGCCCATGCAGAGAACGTTTTGAAGAAAGATCCAAATTTTTCTACATTAGAAGGCCTAGTACAACTTGTAGCAAAGACAGACATCTAGCTGAAAGCATTACAAGTAGCATTGGAAAATTGGGATACTTCTCTAAAGATAATAATGGAGGTAAATGAAACATTTTTTGTTAAATATTCCATTCATTCTTAGGATCCTTTGACATAAGTGTCAAAAAGGGAAAGATAATAAATTATGTAGATAAAGGGGGAGATATAATAATTTGAGATGGAGATAATAATGAAACCCAAAGGAGGGGATATACCCAAAGGGGGAGATAATAAAATTTTGAGTTTTGAGGAGAACTAAGGAAATGAAGCCAAAGGGATAACAAAAACTACAAGGAGGTGTGTGAAAAGGGGAGCATAAACAAAGGGGGAGTACAAAAAAAGTAGATATAGACCAAAACTAGAGGAAAAGGAATGATAAGGTAGATAATGGAAACAACATGAGATAAATCTAGCTTAAGGAATTTTGGATATAGAAATGGCACATTAGCTCAGGGGGAGTTACAAATTTCAAGGTATATAGTCTTCTACAAACTTTTGAGAAATTTTTTAAAGTTTTGTACATATGTCGAACATGATGTGTATTATACTCATAGAGACTAGATTCATAATGCTTAGTTAAGTGTTTTTTCTGCTCATGTCAAAAGGAGAGATTGTTGGTCTTAGATTGGTTTTGAAAATTGAGTGTCAAATCACTTAACAAATTTCCAAAATTATGTCGATTATAATACAAATGCTGAGCTATAGTATGTGCCTAGCCAAGAATTCAAAAGGTGCCAAGTGAACTTCAAGTGCTGAGCAAGATTCAAGTGTGAATCACTATAGGTGTCGAGCAGAGTATTGATGTCGAGTGAGATTACTATAGATGCTGAGTGCGATAGAATTCCTATATGTGCCAAGTATCAAGAATTAGTAAGTGTCAAGTAACAAAAAATTAACATATGAGTTTGTGCCTTCACAAACTCTGATGTAAACCACTTTTGAGCTGACTCGGGATGAATCTTGAAGGATCGTAAAGATAAGATTGAATCTTTTACATTCCCTATGTAATCAACATGCAACCAATAAGAAAAATGGAGAAAGCATGCAACCAATAGGAAAAGTGAAAGAATTTAATGGGAAAAGAAGAAAGAATACTGATCATAGATTCATACCTAACCCTAAATCTTCAAAAAAATTTAAAAGGATGATGAAACCCCATAATTCATGTGTGTGTGAATATTGTATGGGAGAATACTAGTGAAGTTCAAAAGGGTGTAAGGACTTAGAGGGAAGAGCAACATTGCAAAATCTAGTTGGTTAGAATAGAGCATCAACACTTCAAGTAGAGACATATCAAATCAAGGAAGAATCAGAATTAGATTGAGCATAACAAGGATCTATAATCAACAATTAAAGATTTTAAGTCATTAGGTCATCAAATTCTAATACTTTCTAGCCATTGTATTAGGAAAGAAAATCCTATGATGATAGGTTGGTCTAATAGCCATGTTGTAAGCCTTTCAACAAGGTGCTAAATCCTTTAACAGGGTAACATTCCAAGTGAGTATTTGTGAATCCTTTAACTAGGTCACTTTTAAAAAAGTGCTAAGCCTTTAATAGGGTAGGTCTTTCATAGGGAAAACCATTGGAAGTGGTCAAAATTTGTAACCTTAAACAGTTACATATTGTTGCAGTGATAATTTGTGGGTGTCATTCCCACTCTAGTTTTAACTTCTTATTTTGGAGGGTTTCTAGGTAACCAAAATCGTGTGTATCTATTATCATGCATGTCTTTATTTTTCATGTTAAGTAGATATGTTAGATGCATGTGAATGATCTCAGCTAAAGGTTTTAAAAGGTTAAAGCTAGTTACTTCTGATTCATCCCCACCATGCCCCCACCTTTTTCAGAAGTAAACCTTCCCACTTGTAAATTCCAACAAGATTGTCCTTAGTTTGAAAACCCTTTTCCTCATCCACCTTACCATACAATGATTCAAGTTTGTCCCATGTAGGTATGGATTCATTGAAAATAGAAATGTGGAAGAAGAGATCTCTATGTACATAATTCCTAATAATTCCTAAAGCCTATTGGTCGTGTTTTTGCCAATCAACTAGTGTTATAGCATCTGTGGGTTTCATAATTGTACCATCAACATAAAGACTTAGAACTTTTTCCATTAATCTACTCCATGCAATATCTTTCCATGTCAAATAATTGTGTGAAGTTAGAGGTGACATTTAGATGAACCCATGATGTAGAAAATGAAAAGAGCACACAATAGAGAAACACAAAAACACAATACACCCCCCCCCCCCCCCCCCCCCACCTTTCATTCAATCAAAAGAACCCCCCAAAAATGATGCTTTTGGTACTTTATATGTAGTGCATGTACTATATGCCACTTGTCAAAATGTACAAATTGGACTTCTAACTTTTCCTTTTACAAATGCCTTTTGAGGCCAAAATCTATCACTAGGCAGTGTAGCTCATATATACAACAATTTTGAAAAGTAATCAAAACATTACAATGTAGAAAAGACCCTAAGTTTGAAAGTGAGATTTTTGTCCACACAACCCTATAATTTGATTTTTGATTTGGAAAGTGGACAAAAGATAATGCACTTTCAAAAAAATGAAACCTGAAAATGTGTCTAGATGAGCCCATAAAGAGCATTTCAATTTGCAAAATGCAAGATTGAATAGGTATAGTCACCAAAAAATGCAAATTATTATAAATCCTTACACCAAAACCAAAAAAACCCACCATGACTAAATTTTTTAGGAAATTCTACACAAAATAAATAAATAAATAAATTTCACCTAATTTGGAGTCTGGATGACTGAGTTATGGCCTCTCAAAGTCAGGCTGCCAAATAAAAAATGCATCTGAAGAGGGGTCTGGATAGTAAACTATGTGCTTAAATTTGATGGCAAAATAACTATCATAGTAGTTATAAAATGCCTAGAAATGATGGTTAGATGACTATCAAATTTAATCCCTTAAAATGCTGACATGGAAAAAAATTAGCCTCCTCTACTGATGTGGCACGTTGATGGGGCATATAGATGTACATTAGGATGACACATGTCACTTATGGTAGTATGGAAAGGTGTGACATGGCTCCTTATTGGAAAGCTAACATGGGTGCTAGTATGATGATTGGGTCAGCTTATGTGGCAGGTGAGCCACATGTCCAGTGACATGGCCTATGCTGACTCAATATGTCTGCATGCTGACTAGACATGACGACTAGGCAATGTGGCCATTCTGGGTTGAGTTTGCATAGCAACTATAACACTTAACATGTGTCCATATAGGACGAGGCCACATGTCCAAGGATGCCAATGTTTTTTTGCAGCAGTAGTTGGGGTTTTGTCGATGTTGGAGTGCAACATTCTGGTAGGTTTAAAACTTTGGTGTTGGAAAGACTTTGCAGCTAATGTGCAAAGTTCTAGTGGGGTAGTTTGATTGAAAATATAGTTGATTATTTCCAGGGAATGGATGGACATGGCTAGGATCTTTTTTGTAGAGGTCATAAGTTTTAATGCACGGCCTAAAAGATCTGCAGTGGAAAATGTAGTTGAAAGAGAGCTTGAAGTTATTGAAATTCTCACCACCAGTGTGAGTTTGTCTATCAAAAAAGCATGGGATTAGTCCCACATTTGGTGGGACGAAACTTTTTTGAAGTTTAATAATGCCAAGCAACAAGTTAGAACTCAGCGTAAAGCCATCCACTGAAAATGGTATGTTGTGGCTGAAATCCAGTGTGGGGTTACCCAAATTTGAATATAGATTGTTGTGAGAAATAATAACCATCAAAATATAGAATATTCTCTAAACCAAAAATGAATATTCCATGCAGGGTATAGGGCCAAGGTGTCACTACCTAGTACTTGTACAAAAAAAATTCTCTACTGGGCCACCTAGCCAAAAAAATTCTAAAAAATGCTTCTAAAAATTGTAAAAACTGAAGAAAAATACAAAGAAAATTAAAATGCAAATCTAAATTAAATTAACTTATAGATCTAAAATGATCATACCAATTTTGCAAATTAGGCATTTGGGTTTTCGGTTTGCAAAAAAATGTTGCCTAAATTTTGACTATGGCCCAACATAGGTAAATTTATAGTCAATTCATTGAATTGACATTCCAAATGCAATGACAAGGTTCACTTTCGCTCTAGAGACTCCCAATGATTATGATACTCTAGATCTAGGTTGAGTTACTAAAGCAACAAGATGGTCTCAAATGTCTATGTGAAGAGAAATTCTCCAAGAGCTTCGATACCATGTACGAATTTTCCTTAGGGAAAAATTCACCCAAGATCAAAGAACTCGAGCACAAGCACAATAGTAAATCAGAAAGAGTATGATCAGAATATCAATATATATTTCATTCAATGTGAAAGTAAACTAGGAGTGGATGTATATAAAGGCCTCTGAAATGCTTCTAGAATGCATAGGAATCAAGATCATGATAAATCATACAACTAGGCACATGTCCACTAGATATGGGTTATCCTCCATTAAGCACATGAGTAAGTGCAATGATGAGAGGATAACCCTACAAAGGTGTAGCATGCAAAATAATGTTGTAGACACCATGTGCTAAATTAGGAGTGCAAATAGCTATGTTTTCTACATGACAACTTAGTTAATGATGCAAACTCTAGTGCTGTAGACACCATGTGTTGAATTAGAGTTGCTTACTTATGTGTTGTCAACATGATAATTCATGAAAGTATGCAAACTCCTAAATGTCTCACCAAATAAATAATAAAATAATTCAATCTAATAAAATAATACATTAACCTAAGTAAACTTAAGTAAAGTGTAAATAGTAAATATGTATTTACACCAACATGGTTAATGCATCAGTAATGTATACTCTAGTCAGTATGAGATAGGGGAATGGCCCCTAGCTTTCCTCTAAGATACAAACATGCATCTTTAGGTAATGGTTTGGTAAATATGTTATTAACCTTCTCCTTTGTGTTTACATATTCTATTCTTACATCTTTATGTTGAACTAATTCTATCATAAAATGATAATTGATTGCAATGTGTTTTGTCTTGCTATGCATCACTAGATTTTTTGATATATTGATTACACTTGTGTTATCACAATAGACAACCACTGGACCCTTGATTTCTTCCTTCATTCCCAATAACAATTTCTTGAACCACATTATGTTGTAACAATTAATTACTACAACAACATATTTTGCTTTTGTTGTAGACTGAGAGAGGCAATTCTTCTTTTCTCGGTTCCATAATACAAGCCTCTTTTCAAGAAAGGATGGTCCTCCACTAGTTCTCTTCTTGTCACCAATTCTTTCAGCCCAATTAGCATTGATAAAATATTTATAATTGAAGTTTCCTCCTTTCTTGTACCATAGACCATAGTATCGATTGCCTCTTAGATATCTCATAATTTTCTTAACTACAATCATATGATTTTCTCTAGGATTTGCAAAACATATTGCAACTATACCAATTGCTAATTCAATATCAGGTATTATGTGAAAAAAATATTGAAGTTTCCTAATCATGGATTTGTAGGTAGTATAATTTACCTCTTTTGAATCATAATTCTTTGATAGTTTATGTTTGGTAGACATAGGCATCCTAACTAGTTTGGAATCTTCCATTCCAAAGGTCTTCAATATTTCCTTGTGCTGACACTTGGTTCCTACTATCTGAACTCAATTCCCACATTTTGAGACTCAAGTTCTTTTGTCAAAGACTTGGCCTAAATTATTTCCATGTTGAGTTGTACTAGCTATAACTCAGTTTGCACTATCTATAGCTCAAGTTTCTCTATTTTTGACTTGGTTTACTTTGTCTAAGATGGAAAACATGTAGTTTTAGTGAAGTCTAGGTAAAAATTGTGTTCTAGTCCTCCAACCTAGTAAGCATTGTCACATTTGATTTCATCACTTAATGCAATGCATCATTTTCCCTTCACATAATATGGTTCATTGTTTCCAAATTTAACACTTCCACTGTCATAGTGCCTAAGTGTTCAAACTTAGTTTTATCACCAATCATGTGAAAAGAACAACCACTATCTATTATCCATGTGTCATTCTTGCTAACATTAGAAATAAGTGTCATCTTTTCATTATCCTTATCATCCTCATCATATTTAATAACAATATATACCATTTCATTATCATCATCACTATCAGAATCTTTAGCAATATAACAAGATTTCTTACCTTTGTCTTTTTAATCTTTATAGCTCTTGAAATATTTCTTTCCTTTGAACTTGCTGAATTTTATATCATCCTTTCTTTCCTTGTTTGGAAACCTTGCTATAGTGTGATCAACTTCTTCACAAGAGAAAACACTTAATGAAATTTTTCCTTTATATTTTCCTTTTCCTTTAGCTAACCTTCTTCCAAGTAGGGATTCAATAGCTCAAGGTCATCTGAGTCTTCATCTTCTTCACTGTCAATATTTTTCCCTTTTGAGTTTCCTCACTTTCTACCAAGAGTTAGTTTGTCTTTAAATGTTGATTCTATGTTTTGAGAGCTAGGAAGATAGTTATCAAAATTATCCAACTTAGAAGTTGTTATCTTCCCACTAGTGCATCCAAATTTAAATCATTTTTGGGATCACATCTCATCTCTTGAATAGTTGAAACTCGAATTTTATAAATAGGAAGAAGAGTTCTTAATACCTTGCTAACTACTTTCACATCATCTATTTTTCCTCCCACAACTCTAATTACACTAACACTTGCTTTGATTCTTTCATTGTATTTAGCAATATTTTCATCTTCTCTCATTTTCATCTAATCAAATTGGCCTCTTATACTTTCTTCTTTTTCTCTTCTCACATTTTCATCTCCTCCATAGATCTTTTCTAACTTGTTCCACATTTTGTGAGTAGTAGGTAAATCTTTGACTTCATCAAATTCATAATAATTGAGAGTATAAGCAATGTCAACCATCATTATGTTGTGGTTCTTTTTGTCCACCATATGATCCATAGTCAAAGGCTTAGGAGGTACCACATACTACATTTCTAAGAAGCATAGTCCAGTATCTCCAATTGTTCTCAAATGCAACCTCAAGAGTTCCTACTATGCTTTGAAGTTTTCTTTGTTCAAATTAGGAATCTCTCTTCTATAAGACATCTTGATCCTTAGTTTAGGTCATTTAAACCTTCCTTGTAAGTACCAAAAAATCTAATACCAATTTTTTGAAATATAAGAGGTGTAACTAAGAGGGTAGGGTTGAATTAGTTACCACTAAAACAATTCCAAATCCCTTAGATGTCAATTCAAACTTCTTATTAACTCAAATCCTTGCACAACTCAGTTAGAACTAGATATTCACTATAACTCAGTCAACAAAGAAATCTTGATATATTAATGTGCATCAAACTTTGGTAACTTAGTTTGAGAAGGATAAAGTAGCAAGAAAATAACATGAACATAAGAGACACCAATATTTAAAATGGAAACCCAATTTTGGAAAACCACCAATGTAACTAGTTATAATTTTTTATTCTTTTAAATTGAGCCCTATTAGGAGCCAACCATGTTAAAGGTTACAAAATACAATATTATGTGTGACCCTATTAAAAGATTTGAATTACCCTATTAGGAGTGGCCTTGTTAGAGGTCTTAAGACACTTAAATCTAGAAATGTCACCTTGTTAGAGGATTTACAAAAATGACTATTAATTCAACACTATTAAGATATTTCTTCATTACAACAATTGTTAGAGAGTAACAATGATTGACTTGATTGGTGAAGTAACTAATTTGTAGAACCGGAGCACTATTCTAGTTGATCCACTAGATCATCCCTAGTCTAAATAATCTTTGCACCTCCTTGGATATTCTACTTTTAATTATATATTTGTCTTTTGTATTTTATCTTCTTCCACAACTTCTAAATTTCAATCTACAACTTGACATTTAATATATATAAAGCCCAATGTCAAGTCAACTTGATTTTAAAAAAAAAAATAATAATTAACATCCATTAAGTTGGCTTGCATGAACCAAATAATAAATAAAATAATTCTATTTTAGGTGAGCAAATACATAAACTAGGTCACTTAGTTACCACTAAGTTCCTTGGTAACTAACCCAATTTGGTTTACACTAAACTACTTTAGTAATTGACCTAACTTAGTTTACAAAAGAATCCTTCAATGACAGACATAGCTTAATTTGCACTTGATCATTGAACTTGGCTTCTTCTAAACTTGAGCTCAGCTAAAACTAGAGAATTTTGAGCTTAGTTAGAATGTAACATTTGTGTACACATCAATGATAATATACAATTGAGTAATTGTTATCAACAATCTCTTCCCACCTCAATTGGGAGAAGTGGCACCTTAATAGACTCCCATCAATTAGGATGTGTTTAGTGGTAAAATAAAATAAATTTAATAAGATGTATGCCTCCACTTTATAAGGCACCAAACTATTCAAATATGCATGTGGTAGGGATAGAGGGGGAGTTCCATGTATGGTTCCACTTATAATCGAAATTAGATTAGCTAGGACCTAAAAGAAGAATGATGCTAATACTAAATCCTCATTGTAAAGAAGAATGCAATACCAAGAAATACATTCTTTTAGGCCCTTTGATAGGATAATATAAATTTGAGATTGAACTAATTCCTTAAGAAATTGAAATCTAGATTCTATGTGAATATAATCACCCAAATTTACATGTGAATCTAGGGTAAAGATGTAGTGCCACTCATGTTTGTAGTTTGTACCTTGTTTATTTTGATCTGAGAGATACTTCATACTCTTGTTATGTTACTTTTGAGAAGACCTAAGGATCAAATGTTATACTTTGTTTTTAGTGTCATAGGTGCTATACTACTATGCTATGAAGTTGATCATATTTTCATGTTTATGCCATTTTGAGATGATAGTATATTTTATGATGATACCTAGTTATTTGGTATTTGAACATATCTCTGATTTGGTTATATGTGGATTTATGTTATGGTGATTTACTTTAGTCTTGTTTCATTATACTTTATGTGAACATGAGTGATGTAAATGGATTATTTTAGCATAATTCAATAATGCTTAAATATGTATTTAATGCATTTATTGCTTTAGCTATACATTATTATATGCAATTCCACTTGATCATGTGTTATAGTGCATAAGAATTATATCTGTAGTAGTGGCACATGGAGTTAGTGATTCAATGTTCATATTTTACCAATGTCATCCCTCTATGGTTGACATATCTTATTTATATATTTAATTAAACCTTTTAGTGATTTATTAAATTTGGATTCATTTGCATTATGTGAAATATTAGAATAGTGAGTGTCTCTATGCATTTATAGTTTCAAATTGCCTCAAATTTGTTAAGGCCTTTTGTGATTTTGGTTTAATGGTTTTTAGACTTTATTTAATTGATTTTTAATTTCTAGCAGCTTTGCCATAGATGAATTCTAATTACCTATAACAACCTAATTTCATTTGGGTCAATTTAGAGTCTAACTAGTCTAATTGGATATTTACCCTAATTGATTATTCACTTGAAAAGTGAATAAGTGTTGAAAGTGGAATTTAATTCCTTAGTTCTCACTTCTGCAATTTGGAAAATTGAGAGCTTTTTCTGAATTCCTTTTTTGAACGATTGTGTTTTTGTTTGTTGTGATAGTTATGGCTATGGGATCTTCACAAGGATGGTCTCATTGGATCCAACTTGGGGAGATCTTTCTTTTCCATCATTTTTGGTAGTATTTAAAGATTATTTATTTTTACCTAGCTATTTTTCATTTCAGCCCTTTTGGTTGTTAGGTAGGGCTCTCCCTTTTTCATGCTTTAGCTTTGTTTCTAGTTTTGTTTCTGGTGGCTATTTTTTTGGAAGATGAGAACTAGTGTTTGCCTTCATTTATTTTTTTTGGTTCTACCCAGTTGGTTGGGCATGGACATTTTCCCAATTTTTTGAATGTGGGTTTGGGGTTTTGCATCATTATGTTGGTTGTTTTTGCATACAGTGTCCAGATCTAAGTTTTATTAGATTTTTGCATATTTAGTGCCCAAGAACTAAATGGGTTTTATTTTTAGAGATTTCCAATTTTGGGGGTTTTTACCTCATTTTTTGTGTCACCCTAATTTTTCAGGTTTTATTGGAATGATATTGGTTGTGGACCTAGATCATCTGTTTGGATGTCAATTAGACCATTGTTGCACTTTTATATTACATTGGGATGAATGCCACATCTATCCTCCCAAGCTTGTTTCTAGTTGAGTAATAATTTGTTTATGTTGTCATATAGTCCTGATGTTATGATCTTTGTGATGATGGTGTTCCACATATGAGTAAATGCACACACATTATTGGGTGACTTACAAGGCCTAATCCCCCATTGGTACTTCAGTAGAGTTTTGATCATTTGGGGTTGGGTTGGTAACATGCATGCCTATGAGAACTCATCATTAGATGAGCATGGGTAGGACAGGGTAATGCATGGAGGGAATTCTATCTTGCATCTTGGTGACCACTACCCATGGGTTGGTAGAGGAAGTTTTAAGTAAGTGATAACTACATAAAAATACTTGATGGTAATAAATTTAAGATAAGTAAAAAGTAGATTGCACACCTTCCATTTGAAAGAGATTTTTCCTGGATTGTACGCTTTCCATTGGTGATAGCAGTTGTGAATACTATCTTGGGATTTCTGATGCCAAGAAACTCTCTATGATGTTAGACCCTACATAGTAACCCATTAAGTGTCTGACTAGGACCGTACCTGCATTGTCTCATGACCTTAAGTTTCAATTATCATTATTATCTGGCATGAGTGTTAGCCATGAAATTTTTTTTTATGTGTGTTTGTTGTTGTATCTTTATCTTCAT
Organism: Cupressus sempervirens; assembly: GCA_028749045.1. Taxonomy (NCBI): domain Eukaryota; kingdom Viridiplantae; phylum Streptophyta; class Pinopsida; order Cupressales; family Cupressaceae; genus Cupressus; species Cupressus sempervirens. The sequence goes on from CM053792.1 coordinate 723,230,485, forward strand.
CAACAAGGTAGGACTGGACCTATAGGTTTCACATGCTTTGGAGGAATAGCTACCTATACCACTACTAGGGACTGGTGTATAGAGATGGTCTATTAAACTAGTACAATCATTGCTAGATTTTTTCACTTGGTACTTCAAGTTTTGGAGTATATTTTCTTTTGATTTATGCTTTCATTAGAATGCTTGGTTATCATGTTTAATAATGTTAGTTTATTTGATGCATTCCCTTATTATGATGTTTAGCATATGATTAGATGATGCTACTGGCTTAGTTGGAGTATCTATTGCTTTTAGTTTGGCATGTTAGATTTCTTATTCTTATGATGGTATTGCACTTTCTAGTAGTGATGTCCTTCTAAGATAGCTCTGACTATCTAGTTGGCAGTTTGGGATGTTATGCGTAGGGAATGGCTAGGACCTTCAAGGTTTCACGATGCCATTATGGCTAGAAGGAACTATACACTTAGCTTGTTATTTTGACTAGATTATAATGTTGCTTTTAGTTCTTTCCCTTTAGTTCTATGGTAGATGGTTAATGTAGTTTCCACCTTGTAATTTAGTGTTTGAGTGTCTATACCTCGATATGTGGATTTGACACTCCTCAGTGTAGAGGTTCTATCTCTTCTTGTACCTTTTTGAATTCTTGTTGGAGCATTCTTTCTTGTTCTAGGCAACCATGCTCTAGCACTAGGTGACACTTATAAATTATTGCATGCATAAAAAATAAATATCATGCAATACTGGAAAGTATCACACATCTTAAATATTAATGTCATGCTATACTATAAAGTATCACATGCCCATTAAAGAAAGGTCATATGATACTTATGAATTATAACATGGATTAAGGAGAAGTGTTGCTTAGACCCTAAAATTATCACACACCTTCTTTAGAAAGGTCATACAATATTGGAAAGTATCATACAATGGTGAACTAAAGTATCACCTAGGTCATGGAAAGCCCTGTCTAGGTGGACAATGGGCACTTTTCTATTTGACCTAAAGTTTTTGAAATGTATTTTGGCTACCCTCTGTGGTGTTCTTGAAAACCTTGGAAATGCATTTTTATTTTATAATGTTTTGAATTTGAAATTATTTTCGTCCTTCTATAGTTAGTCATTCTGGTTAGCAGTGGTGTTTAGAGATTACTTGGTATTTGGATGTTTGTTTAGTATTTCGTTGTGATCTTTGTGATCCTAGTATGTTGTATGTCATATGAATCCATACTTGTTATAAAAAAAATTGTCTTGGCCTATATTTATCCTTGTCCTAAGAATCTCTTGGCGAGGCATTACATCTAGTATTAGAGCCCGTGGTGCAACATAGGGATCTCTATATTATGCTTCCACTAGTTATTGTCTTTCATTTGTCCATTATTATCTTAGATTATGTATTTTGATATCTTTCTTGTTCTTTCTTATGACTCTTATGTTTTATGGCATGTTTCAAACCCTTATTGTATGACTTCATAGTGATGCCTCCAACATCTAGACCTAGTGGTCAGGGTGGTAATTGATTACAGGTTCAAGGAGAAGAACACCATGAAGAGGAACAATAGGAAGGGGAGGGAGAATAGGGTAATAACAATCAAGGTGGAATCAGGGCATTGATATTGGTGCTACAAGATATTCTTTCTTAGTTGGGTCCTCGTGTAGAGGAAAACCAACATGAAGGAAGTAGGAAAGAGGAGTTTTATCATAGAGATTCCCACATGTTCAAGAATAGGGAGGAAGAATGCGAGAATTTTAGTACTCTGCCAGGTGGTTGAAAGAACCAATGGGGTGGAAGGGACTATAATCATGAAGATTCCATCTATTTGCGTATCATGAAATCTCTTCTATAATCCAACCTACAATTATATGATGGCAAGGGAGGTGGCCTCAAGGAAGAAACTTTGTTATTAGACATGGAGAATTGCTTCACCATGTACCCATATGCAACCAATATGAGGGCCCATTGTACAATTATGCAGTTGAGGAACTACACATGTATTTGGTGGAATATTGAGGGGTAGAAGCTCTAGATCAATGTAACATATCTCACCTTAGAGATCTTTGAGGAGAGGTTCTAAGAGAGATTCTTATATCCTTATTTTAGGGAGGCCTGTGTTGATGAGTTCCATGAGATTAGACATGTAAATATGTTAGTAGATCAGTACAAGATTAGGTTCTTCAAGATTAGGTAGTACTCATGCTACAACCATAATGAGATACTACTAACACAACATTTCATCTGATGCCATAAGGATCCCCTTATTGGAGAAGTTTTTTTGCATCAACCTAGGACTCTTAATCATGTTGTTGAGAAGGAATATATTGCAGAGAATAATTTGGCTAAAGGTTTTAGTGGTAAATCATTTTTTGAGAACCATAGTACATGAAATTTAGGATAGTATGCATGATTTACCCAGTTCTTAGGGAAGGGCCAAGCCCAATTAGCACCCTCACAAGGGAATAATAGTCATCATTTTTTATAGAGGGGAAAATGGTCAAAAGGTGGGCATAATGTAGGTGACTCAGGAAAGAAGGGAGATGATTAGATCCATGGTAAAAAATCTCAATAGGATGACCCTCTTTAGAACAATCAACAAAACACTAGTAGGGGTTGTGCACTATATCCTAGTGCTAATCAAGGTGGTCATGGAACAAGTTCTAGTTTTTTGGGAAGCTATTATTCTTATGGCCAACCAAGTCATAAATCTTTTGGGTGTCCTATTAAATCATCTTTAGGACCCAATAAGAACATAGCTAGATCAAAGCCTATTGTGGGAGATGTAGGAAGCAATCATCGAGTCTTTATGGTGGTTGATAACCATCAAGTTGAGCATCAAGGTATAGTAGTTGAGGGTATAGGCATGTTGCATGTTATTTCATCTTCAATTTTATTTGATTCTAGTGCCTCAGATTCTTTTATTTCACCATCTCTTGTTTAGTAATGTGGGCTAGTGGTAGCATGTCAAGTTGATAAGTGGTAGGTTGAATTAGCCATGAGATCCAAAGTGGCTATAGACTCCTTGGATAGTGGTTATAATTTTAACTTGGGTACCTTCACCACCATACTGGACTTCATATCCTACTTCTAGGATCATACCACATTGTGTTGGGCATGGATTGGTTAGCCACTCATTAGGCAAATAGAGATTGTCACTGTAACTTGATACAATGTGTTAATGACATAGGTGGGAAGGTGGAACTTTTAAGGGTTCAAAGACCAGTCTCACTTTGGATGATCTCAGCTAATTAGCTAAAGAAAAGTGTGTGAAAGAGTTGTTAGATGTTTCCTATTTCTATTGGATCAATGATCTGGAGGAAGCCTAGAGCTATATAGTGATGCTTGATGATCATCCACTCCTTCATAAGTATGCAAATGTATTTTCTAATGATATTCCATTTATGCCACTATAGCATGACATTGATTTTTGGATTGATATCACACTAGGAACAAAGCTGATTTCATGAGCTTCTTATCACGGAGTTGAGTGAGCTCAGATTTTAGTTGGAGGAATTATTGGCCAAGGGCCATATTCATCCTAGTGTATCCTCATGATGTTCACCAATCATCTTTGTGAAGAAGAAATATACTTCATTGTATTTACACACCGACTACTAGTATTTGAATAAGGTGATGGTGAAGAACCTGTTGGTGCTCAAAATTGCATTCCCATTTTGAGTGCCCATTCCAAATTTTGACTAAGTTTTGTACCCCTATGAACGCTTTTTATGCCTATGTTCTTGGCTGTAGATTTTAATACCTAAAGGTTTTTTATGTTTCTAACACCCTTCATTCAGCCTATCCATGTGTTCCATGATGATATGCTGACATTTTGAACCATTCTGTGAAGTCCCATTTTGAGTAATCTTCAATTTTGCATTTTTTGCCATGTCAAACAGTGACACAAAGCCATGTTTGCATTTGAATATCTTTTACCTAGTTATGTTTCATGAATCACCACTTCGATAAAATTTAGTATGCATATCAATGAACCTATGTTTCAAGTTTCAAGTCATTTTGAATCTGTTTGATCAATTATCAAATGTGATTCCATTTGAAATTTATAAGGTTTCACTAGTAATCAGAGGTGTAGATTGATCAGAAGCCCTGTTTGAGATGTTATATATTTGAGACTATGATTGGTGGGACTAAATGGTTTGTTCCCTTGTATTCTACTCTTGAAATACTACAAGTGTGCCAGTTTTCAAGTCTTGACGAATCCATCTTCACACTTTACCAGGGTCATTCCATTTGCAAAAAATACTATTTTACTGATGTTCACTGTCTTGCGAATCCAGGTCGCCAACTTTGCGCCCCTGCCAAATTTTCCCAGTCATTAATCATGAGCCCTAATCATAGGATCATATTCTCCTCATCACAATCTACCGATGCCCCAGTTTTCAGATCCTCAAGTGCCCATATGCCCAGTTTTTAGAGCTCAAACCAGACGCAATTTCTAGCTTTCTAACATGTTTATCTACAAGTGATTTTAAGTTGGCATATTTGGTGGTCGATATCTTTTGACCCCGATGTGGTCATGCAACAAGATTTTGTAGGACTATTGAATGTGTCGAAAAAAACACAGATCTATAGTTTCAGAGCTCGGTCAAATGTTTAAATCAATTTTAAAGCCAAGCAACAAGCCTCTTGACACAGTTTTCATAGTGGTGCGGAATGGTTTTAAAAGGGGTTTTAAATGATCAATTTGTGTTTGAATTTGATTCCATTCAGTTTGAAGATCTCAGTGGACCAATTTACCATGTTAGTTGTTCAGAAACAAAATTTTTTTAGTCGAACCCACTTTGGGGCCCGACTGATTACATCAGATCGATAAGTTATGCATGGATTGAATATGTTAAAATTGCAATTCATTCACATAAAGAATCCCCATGTTTTAATTCGCAGGCTAATGCTCCAAGTGATTAAATTGTCATGTGAAATGTTATTTATAAATGACTAATTGTTTATAATGCTCTTATCATCTATTCCAATATTGAGTCACTATTTTCAATCCGTGAAGTTTCTCCTCAAATGTGCATAGGCAAGTTATTGCCAAGGGAAGGGAAAAATGTGTGGAAATCAGAGGGAATAACCTACAGCATCAATGGAGGAAGCCATGTCACAGATAAGGTCAAAGACAAGTAGTGAAAATGTTCACCTCAAGATTGGTGATCTATCCTCTTTGAAGGACGTCAAAGATTTTGTATCTAGTTTTATAACAAAGAGTAATATGGCCAGATTTTAATGGTTTTAGAACATTAAAGTTTTCTTTCAAACATGAGCAGCCCACATCATCATAAGAAAGAAGTATGCAGTCACATATATGAAGGGAAATTGCTACATAAATTGGAGCCACGTCCATAGTAAAGCCACAGTAGTAGATGATAGATCCATGTCCATAGGGAAGGCAGCTATCAGCAGGGGCTCATGAAGTGGAGAGTTGTAGCTTCTCCAGCGTCAATGGAGGCTCCATGTTTTTGGAGCAGCTCACTTTGAAGGGGCAACATCAAAAGTTCCCATGCTAGACAAAGGAACAACCCACTGTTAAAGGGCACATCATCCACAGGGAGGGGGTGTCCAAGGCGGCATCAACAAGCAACATCATTTGTATGGATGCCCACATTTTTGAAGAAATGTGTTATATCATGGTCCACATCCATTGGAGCAGAGGGTTTTCATTTTAAATCCCACGACCATAGTGAAGACCCATGACAGAGGAAAAAGGTGGGATAGTCTGCAGAGGTGCACCCACACTTTAGAAGATGTGTTCACGTTCTTTTTGAGGCATTGCATAGTATCAATGGGGGACAACACCTGTAGGGGTTCTCTATGGGTGGCTTCTACATCCAGGGAAAAATCCCACATTCTTTCTGCATGGGAATTTTGTAATATTTTTAAACACACCAACACAAAGGAAATGTAAATTGAAGAGCCACATCTTATGTGACGCCTAGCTCATGTGGATGGGGGCCCACCTATTGCCTGTCGCGGGGTCAATGTTGTTTGACTGCTCGGTCGGGAGATCAGAGGGGGAATTTAATGGAGCCACTACCTTACAACTTTGTCATGCGGTTGGGGGATGTGGCTCATGCTCACCTGATGTTATGACATCCATGTAAGATCGAAGGTGATCGACAGGAGGCCCAAGATCTTACAATTCTCATAAGATTGTGGAAATAAAATTTTCTATCTACAATGTTGCAATCTTGCCTTGTCGTAGGGTCGTAAAACAATTTCTTTCACCCATTGATTCTATGAGAATATGTTTATCATATGTTTGCGAATCAAAATTTGAGGAGGCCTGATTCTGCGACAATGAAAATAAAGGGGTCTGCTCAGCGAATGGAAAGGCGATATGTGGACAAATAAGATAGGGGGATATGAGAAATGATTTAAAAATCATTAGATTTCAATGATTTAAGTGCTTAGATTCTTCAAAATGAAATGTTTGAAATATTTATAAAGTTATATAGTTCAAACTATGTGAGCTTTTAAATTTTTCAATTTATTTGTTCTGTTCTACTTGGGAAGCAAAATATTTGAAATGGTCTCAAAGGGGGCTATTTTTGTCCAAAATATAGAGTGTAATGTACCATTGGAACTAAGGAAAATTGAATTTTCTAGTTTTGCAATCAGTTTTTGAGTAGGTTATAACCAGTATCAGCTATAAGAGCTTTTATAATTTTGGGGTCTTCACAGTGAAATGTGAAAATTAAATGTTGCAGATGAAATTGCAACCTGATATAAGGATTTTGCATCATCTATTAACTTCTCTAAAGAATTTCAAGTTGATTAGATGATTTTCAATGCAGTTGGAGCAGTTATGATTTGTGGCACAGTTGATCTTCACGAAAAAGTAGAAGTTACAAGTTGAAATCAGACTTTTGGAAGTCTAGTACAATTTTATGATGATTCTTGATATTTCTATGAGATATTTGCATATTTTATGTGGAGATATATCAGATATTTTGCATCATTTACGGATTTCAAAGTGTAGGTAGATGGAAGAACTTTAGTTTCAGTAACTCCATTTGTGAAGACTTGTCAGTGGGACAGATGTCAATTACAGATTACATTTCCTAAGATATCTTCTTTCCTATATATATCCTTTTTCTACTCATTGTAAGGGTTCCAATTTTTAGAACTTGTGAGACCACAAGGTTGGCTTCAGTTTTTTGAGCTGTGATACCATTTTCTTAGTCTGATTCTATTATGAATAGCATATTGTATCTCTTTTGAAGTATAGTTAGTTCACAGTCATTCCCTGTGCATTTTTTGAGTCTTGATATGCTAATGATGTATTATTTTCAATGAAATTAATACAAAGAATTTCACCTTCTTAGTTTCATTATGATTCTTGTCTCCTACTTCTGTTACTTGCAGTCTTCTATGTTTGAGAACAAAGAGCTTAGACTCAGTTGCAATAAAGTTTTATATCATAATAGATTTGCTATTGGATCAAGGATCCAAGTAAATGCTTGTTTATGCTGATAGGATTGTGGGTTACATTAGGAGGATATTTTCATAAGCATGAGAGTTTGATGAATACTGATGTCTATTTGTAAGTCAAGTAGATAGATCATATGCTTGAATAAATGAGTATATTTTAGGTGTCCATTTGCATGTTAAGGTTTAGTTGATGCCCAATGGATAAGGGACTGGTCAGCTTGAGGGATACATGTTTTCTATTGTTGCATACCCGGGTTATGCTAAGATACAAATCTTAATCAAATATCTTTCATTTTGTGTTTAAGAGTTAAAAGAGTAATCCCTCACTTATTTTATCAGGTTCATGTGCTCTGTTATTAACTATTTCATCCATGAATTCTTGCATAAACTTAGAAGATTAAGGGATTTTATTTGTCTTTCCAGATTCAGTTGTATGCCTTTACACTAGTACCATATAAAGAATCTGAGGTCCACCCATGTATGTCTAATAGAGCCTGAAGAAGAAGAAGGATTTATCCTTATAGTTGGCCCAAGACTATAGTCAAGTACACCCATCATAGGGATTTGCTAACCTTAGGTTTACTAGTCTAGTTTCTTTGTTATTCCCAAAATTGTTAAATCAGAAGCCAACAAAATGGCGACTCTGCTGGGGAAACAAGTTGTAAATGCTTGATAAGGAGTTGAAATCTCTGATATATTTTGTATATTCAATTTTTTATGCAAGATTTTTCTTCCTAGTGATAGTTTTATTTAGAACTGTAGTAGCTTTGAAGGTTGAAGAAAGATTGTATTGTCACTAGTGATTCCATCATCAATCGGTTCAGCTGGAAGTGTTTTCAAAGTGTTGTAGTGTTCAAAGTCAAGAGTGAACAAAATGGTTTTTTTCTCTAGTTTTCGAGATTGTAAATCTATAAGAGTGGTTTGATGATCTATATTTTTCCTACCATTGAAAGTTTGGTTCAAATTCTATCAAGTGAAAAATCTTGTTTTATTTCTCATGTTTATGAGTGGCAACTCTATCTTTGTACCAGTGTATCCTAGTTGATTTCATGTTTAAAATTTGAGGGACTTTCAGTTGTGGGACAGATTTGAAGCTTTTGGTAGTTTCTTGAAAAAATTTTGTGCTTAACGGTTCAGTGTTGTTGCTTCTGCTGGTTGAAAGAAATTTGAATGTTCAAAGTGAATCACTGCTGTGATTTATTTTTCCTTTTAAAGAAGGTGGTCGCTCTACAAGGTTTTCATCAGTGTGTGAAAGAGTATCAATTCACTCTAGTGCCATAATCAGTAGAGGAAAGTTTGCATCAGCATTGAAGGTATTTTATGTTTCACGAGTTTCATTTTCATGAAAGTTTAATGTTAGAATCAGTACCTCCATTCAGTGAGTTTTAGCACTAGAGAAAGAGGTGAAATTTTATTTAAAGATGGATTCAAACATTAGGTCTGAGATTAGTCTACCCATTTCTGAAAGTTTGAAAACTGTGGCCAGTAATATTGTTATGTTGAATAAGCAAATTCATAATATGATTGTCAGTATAGTCAAGGGGAAAATGGGAAATCTTCAGGGTCTAAATGTTGAACAAGTTTATGTAAAGTTCAAATCATTAATTAGTATGATGCCCTTGCATTCTAGACCTAAAGAATCTTCCCTACCAAATTTTTTCCTAGATATTTTATTGCCCAATTCAGTTAACTAGCCAGCACCTATAAGGTTACAAGAGCTTTTACAAGTTGACAATTTCATTAGGGATATGGAAAGTAATAATGATAGTGTTTATATTATGTCTCCTAATGATGATAATTTACATGTGCTAAAAGTCAAGGTAATCATGAATGCAATGAATTAATAAACAATGATAATCTGTCTTCAAAATGTGAAGAGATGGATTCATCTTTTAATGAATCAGAGGAGTGCAATCAGCATGAAGATGGATATGAAATTGACAATTAGTCTTGTAATAGTGAATATGAGTTTGAAGAGGTTTGTAACAGTAGTAGAGGTGTCAATTTCCATAATGAGAATGAGTGTTATAATGATTCTAATTTTTCAGATTGTTGTAGTAATGTCATTGTTGCTGTGAGTTCTTCATGTCATCCAAATAATAGTCACAACCAAGAGAAGATTTGTGAGGAAATCTTCTTGAGCCCTTATAAGATTTCAGATTTCTTGTCTTGTGAGTTTGATAAATATGCAAGTACTTCAAAGGATGTCCATATTTTCCCTCATAGTTTTTCTTCATTTGGTCAAGTCAGTTCCCCAATATTTGATGTGGAAAAAGATACACAATTTGAAAGATTTTTATCAAAATTTGGAGGTGCATATAGTAATACCTCAGATGTATGTGCACATGATCACTTGACAGATGCAGGGGATGTGTTTGAGGGGAAGTTTTTTACTATCTCAAGGTTTTCTCATGCTGGTGTTTGCAATGAAATATGTTTTGATACTTTAGATGAAGAGGAAAACATTGAAAATGATGTTGTTGATTTTGAGTCTCCTCTTTATACTGACAAGTCTTATACTTATTAGCCTTATGGTAATTTTACAAAGTTCAATGTTTTTTCTAAAAGTTGGTTAGATGAAGACAAAGTTTGTGATCAGTATATTTTTTATCAACATTTCCAAAACAATTTTTCAGAGTTGGTAACTAACCATTCGTTTCAGTGCGAAGAGTTTTCAACGTATGGTAAATCTGATGTGATGAGTAATATCACTGCAAAGAGGCATGAATCAGATTTCACATGCCCTTCACACCTAGATACACAAGGTGAGTTACAAATTGTTTCATGTAACTCGGTGAATGAAGTGGAATATGAATACTTTGTGTTTCCTCTTGATAACATGCATCCATCATATGTTTATGATGGTTCTCAGTCTAATTTTTATAATCAAGAGCATGCTGATTCACAATTTCATAGTGAGCAAGGTAAAGAAATTGGTTCAAATTTTTATATGCACTGTGAAAATGGTTTTGTTTCACCTAATCCGCTAATGAGAAGCTCTAATGTATGTGGTGAAACAAAAGAGAGTCAAATTTTTAGTTTACCTCAAGGAGATGTTAATGAAAATCAAGTGTTTGACAGAGGTAGGAAGCTTTGAAAAGTTTCGGTGACTCGACGTCACCATCTTGTATAGTTAGTAGTTTTCCTTGTTTCCAAAATTTTGTTCAGAAAAAGTTTTTGAGTGGTCTGCTTCAGCCAGAGATCTGTATTCTTGCCATGCCCGCAAGGGGCATGCATCCCCAGACAGAGCCACTGTTGGTGCTCAAAATTGCATTCCCATTTTGAGTGCCCATTCCAAATTTTGACTAAGTTTTATACCCCTATGAACGCTTTTTATGCCTATGTTCCCGGCTGTAGATTTTAATGCCTAAAGGTATTTTATGTTTCTATCACCCTTCATTCAGACTATCCATGTGTTCCATGATGATATACTGACATTTTGAAGCATTTTGTGAAGTCCCATTCTGAGTAATCTTCAATTCTGCATTTTCTGCCATGTCAAACAATGACATAGAGCCATGTTTGCATTTGAATATCTTTTGCCCAGTTATGTTTCATGAATCACCACTTTGTGAACATTTAGTATGCATATCAATGAACCTATGTTTCAATTTTCAAGTCATTTTAAATCCGTTTAATTAGTTTTCAAACATGATTCCATTTGCAACTTATAAGGTTTCACTGGTAATCAGAGGTGTAGATTGATTAGAAGCCCTGTTTGAGATGTTATATCTTTGAGCTTGTGATTAGTGGGACTAAATGGTTTTTTCCCTTGTATTCTACTCTTAAATGCTACAAGTGTACCAATTTTCAAGTCTTGACGAATCCGTCTTCACACTTTACCAGGGTCATTCCATTTGAAAAAAATACTATTTTACTGATGTTCACTGTCCTGCGAATCCAGGTGGCCAACTTTGCACCCCCACCAAATTTTCTCAGTCATTCATCATGAGCCCTAATCATAGGATCATATTGTCCTCATGAAAATCTACTAATGCCCCAGTTTTTAGATCCTCAAGTGCCCATTTGCCTAGTTTTCAGAGCTCAAACCAGATGCAATTTCTAGCTTTTTAACATGTTTATCTGTAGGTGATTTTAAGTTGGCATGTTCGGTGGTCGATATCTTTTGACACCAATGTTTTCATGCAACGAGACTTTGCAGGCCTATTGAATGTGTTAGAAAGAGCACAGATCCATAGTTTCAAAGCCCAGTCAGATGTTTAAAGTAGTTTTTAAAGCCAAGCAAGAGGCCTCCTGACACAGTTTTCATAGTGGTTCAGAATGGTTTTAAAAGGGGTTTTAAATGATCAATTTGTGTTCGAATTTGATTCCATTCAGTTTGAAGATCTCAGTGGACCAATTTGCCATGTCAGTTGTTTAGAAAAGAAATTTTTTTAGTCAGACCCACTTTGGGGCCCGACTGATTACATCAGATCGATAAGTTATGCATGGATTGAATATGTTCAAATTGCAATTCATTCACATACATAATCCCCATGTTTTCATTCGTAGGCTAATGCTCGAAGTGATTAAATGGTCATGTGAAATATTATTTATAAATGACTAATTGTTTATAATGCTCTTATCATCTATTGCAATATTGAGTCACTGTTTTCAATCAGTGAAGTCTCTCCTCAAATTTGCATAGATAGGTTGTTGCCAAGGGAAGGGGAAAATGTGTTGAAATCAGAGGGAATAGCTTGCAACATCAATGAAGGAAGCCATGTCATAGATAAGGTCAAAGATAGGTAGTGAAAATGTTCACCTCGAGATTGGTGATCTATCCTCATTGAAGGACATCAAAGCTTTTGCATCTAGTTTTATAACACGAGTAATATGGCCGGATTTTAATGGTTTTAGAACATTAAAGTTTTCTTTCAAACATGAGCAGCCCATGTCATCATGAGAAAGAAGTATGTAGTCACATATATGAAGGGAAATTGCTACATAAATTGGAGCTATGTCCATAGTAAAGCCATAGTAGCAGAGGACAGATCCATGTCCGTAGTGAAGGAAGCTATCAGCAGGGGCTCATGAAGTGGAGAGTTGTAGCTTCTCCAGCGTCAATGGAGGCTCCATGTTTCTAGAGCAACTCTCTTTGAAGGGGCAACATCAAAAGTACCCACACTAGAAAAAGGAACAACCCACTATCAAAGGGCACATCATCCACAGGGAGGGGGTCTCCAAGGCGGCATCAACAAGTAGCATCATTTGTATGGATGCCCACGTTTTTGAAGAAATGTGTGATATCATGGTCCACATCCATTGGAGCAGAGGGTTTTCATTTTAAATCCCACGACCATAGTGAAGACCCATGAGAAAGGAAAAAGGTGGGACAGTCTGCAAAGGTGCACCCACACTTTAGAAGATGTGCCCACGTTCTTTTTGAGGCGTTGCATAGTATCAATGGGGGACAGTGCCTACAGGGGGTCTCTGTGGGTGGCTTCAACGTCTAGGAAAAAATCCCACATTCTTTCCGCATGGGAATTTTGTAATATTTTTAAACACACCAACACAACGACAATGTAAATTAAAGGCAACATCTTATGTGACGTCCACCTTATGTGGATGGTTGCCCGCCTGTTGCCTATCACGGGGTCAATGTTGTTTAACCGCTCGGTCGGGAGGTCGGAGGGGGAATTTTGTGGAGCCCTAACCTTACAACTTTTTCGTGTGGTAGAGGGATGTGGCTCATGCTCGCTCAATGTTACGACATCCGCGTAAGATCAGAGGTGATCGACAGGAGGCCCACGATCTTACAATTCTCGTAAGATCGTGGAAATAAAATTTTCTATCTACGATGTTGTGATCTTACCTTGCCATAGGGTTGTAAAATAGTTTCTTTCACTCGCTGATGCTACGAGAATGTGTTTATCGTATGGTCACGAATCAAAATTTGAGGAGGCTTGATGCTGTTGCAATGAAAATAAAGGGGTCTACTCATCAAATGGAAAGGCGATATGTGGAGAGAAAAGATAGTGGGATATGAAAAATGATTTAAAAATCATTAGATTTCAATGATTTCAGTGCTCAGATTCTTCAAAATGAAATGTTTGAAATATTTATAAATTTATATAGTTCAAACTATGTGAGCCTTTAAATTTTTCAATATATTTGTTCTGTTCTACCCAGGAAGCAAAATTTTTGAAATGGTCTCAAAGGGGGCTATTTTTGTCCAAAATATAGAGTGTAATGTACCGTCGGAAGCAGGGAAAATTGAATTTTCTAGTTTGGCAATCAGTTTTTGAGCAGGTGTTAACTAGTATCAGCTATATGAGCTTTTCTAATTTTGGGTTCTTCACAGTGAAATGTGAAAATTAAATGTTGCAGATGAAATTGCAACCTGATATAAGGATTGTGCATCATCTATTAACTTCTCCAATGAATTTCAAGTTGATTAGATGGTTTTCAATGCAGTTGGAGCAGTTATGATTTGTGGCACAATTGATCTTCACGGCAAAGTAGAAGTAACAAGTTGAAATCAAACTTTTGGAGCTCCAGTACAATTTTATGATGATTCTTGATATTTCTATGAGATATTTGCATATTTTATGTGGAGATATATCAGATAATTTGCGTCATTTATGGATTTCAAAGTGTAGGTAGATGGAAGGACTTTAGTTTCAGTAACTCCATTTGTGAAGACTTCTTAGTGGGATATATGTCAATTACAGATTACATTTCCTGAGATATCTTCTTTCCTATATATCTCCTTTTTTTTCCCATTGTAAGGGTTCCAATTTTTAGAACTTGTGAGACCACAAGGTTGGCTCCAGTTTTTTGAGTTGTGATACCATTTTCTTAGTCTCATTCTATTATGAACAGCATATTGTATCTCTTTTGAAGCATAGTTATTTCACAGTCATTCCTTGTGCATTTTCTAAGTCTTCATATACTAATGATGTATTGTTTTCAATGAAATTAATACAAAGAATTTCACCTTCTTAGTTTCATTATGATTCTTGTCTCCTACTTTTGTTACTTGCAGTCTTCTATGTTTGAGAACAAAGAGCTTAGACTCAGTTGCAATAAAGTTTTATATCAGAATAGGTTTGCTGTTGGATCAAGGATCCAAGTAAATGCTTGTTTATGCTAATAAGATTGTGGGTTACATTAGGAGGATATTTTCATAAGCATGAGAGTTTGATGAATACTGATGTCTGTTTGCAAGTCAATTAGATAGATCATATGCTTGAATATATGAGTATATTTTAGGTGTCCATCTGGATGTTAAGGTTTAGTTGATGCCCAATGGATAAGGGACTGGTCAGCTTGAGGGATACATGTTTTCTATTGTTGCATACTCGGGTTATGCCGAGATATAAATCTTAATCAAATATCTTTCATTTTGTGTTTAAGAGTTAAAAGAGTAATCCCTCACTTAGTTTATCAGGTTCATGCGCTCTGTTATCAACTATTTCATCCTTGAATGCTTGCATAAACTTAGAAGATTAAGGGATTTTATCTATCTTTCCAGATTCAGTTGTATGCCTTTACTCTAGTACCATATAAAAAATCTGAGATCCACCCACCTAGGTGTAATAGAGCCTAAAAAAGAAGAAGGATTTATCCTTATAGTTGGCCCAGGACTACAGTCAAGTACACCCATCATAGGGATTTGCTAACCTTAGGTGTATTGGTCTAGTTTCTTGGTTGTTCCCAAAACTGTTAAATCAGAAGCCAACATAATTGATACCCTTTTTTGAGGATAGATGACTTATTTGATCATATTAAGGGAGCATCAGTGTTTTGGGACACCATCAGCTTCATATCCAAGAGGCTGACATCCATCAAAAAAAAATTCACACATGATATGGGCATTATGAGTTCATGTTTGTACCCTTTAGGTTAACCAATGCACCTTCAATGCTTATGAGTTTGATCAATAGAGTATTTTGCATGTACTTCAATTGGTGTTTCATCATATCCATAGATGATATATTAATTTATTCAAAGACTCTGGAGGAGAATGTTGTCCATTTATGCTAAGTATTGTAATGCTTGAGAGACCATCAATTGTATGGAAACTTGAGTAAATATGGATTCTTCTAGTCCAAGGTGAACTATTTGGGGCATATCATCATTAGTGATGGTATTACAGTAGACCTAGCAAAAATTTGAGCTATCATGAATTGGGTAGTACCAACTAATTTCTCAAAAGTATATATTTTTATGGGATTGGCAGGATGTTACTGTCGCTTCATGAAGGATTTCTCATGAGTAGCTCATTCCATCACTTCTATTCAATAGAAAGGAAAGAAGTATGTTTGATCAAACCAGTGTAGGAAAACATTTAATGATCTTAAGGAGTGTTTGACGAATGCACCAGTCCTTGTAGTGCCTAATCTTGTAGGTGGTTTCATGGTATGTACAGATGCTTCTTTGGAAGGTGTGGGTGTGGTGTTGATGCAGGATGGTCAAGTAATTATATATGAGTCTAGGAAACTCAAGGACCATGAGCTTATTTACCCCACTCATGATTTGGAACTTATAGTCTTAGTGCATGCTCTTGTTCATTGGAGATATTTTCTTTTGGGACACAAGTTTGAGTTGCATAGCGATCATAGAAGCTTGGAGTACATATTTACTCAGCCAAAACTAAATGCATGACAATGTCACTAGATGAAATTCCTATGTCAATATGACTTTGATGTTCATTACATTAAAGGCAAGGAGAATTTTTTCATAGATTCCTTGAGTGGGAGGCAACATGAGATATTAGTATTGTCATCTTGAGTGGATCTATGAGGCCATATCTTGGAGGCTTTCCCTAGTGACACTTGGAATTAGGAGACAAGAGTGAAGATCGAATTCAGACTTACCCTTGATAGGAGATTCTCAGCTTATGTGCTTGAGTCTGATGGTCAATTGCAACACTTGGGGTGTATCTATGTACTAGTGTCTAGTGATCTTTGTACCTTGGTTTTGTCAAAACACATCATGCACCATATTTCACACATCCTAGTGTCAAGAAGATGTATGCTGATCTTAAAAAACTACAATTTTGGGTAGGGATGAGGCATGATGTTGCTGATTTTTTGGCTTGATGTCTCAAGTACCAAAGAGTGAAGGAAGAAAATCAACATTTGATGAGACTTTTGTAGCTGCATACCATTCTAGAGTGGAAGTGGGATATGATATCTACTGATTTCATCATAGGATTGCCTATGCCATCATAATGGTATGATTGTATTATGGTGACAGTAGACAAGTTTTCCAAGGAAACACATTTCTCACTGATGAGAGCATCCTACATAGCTTCTTTAGTAGTGCATATTTTCTTGGAGGATATTTTCTATTTGCATGGGATTCCTCACAGGAATATTTTGGATAGTAATCCATTGTTTACCTCTTCACTATGGACGTCTCTTCAGTATGCCTTGGGTGTGCAACTCAATTTTAGTTTGGCTTATCACCTAGAGATAGATGGTTAAAATATGAGAGTGAGCTAGGTTCTAGAAGATATGCTTTACATGTATGTTATGTATAGACAAGTGAAGTGGGATGATCATTTATACCTTTTTGAGTTTGTATATAACAACAGGTATCATAGTTCTCTTGGAATGTCACCTTTTTAGGGCTTGTACAATAGATTCTATCATACCTATTTGAGTTGGGATTGTTTAGAGGAATCAGTACTTTTAGGTCCATAGATGCTTCAAGATATGGAGCACTAGGTTGTTCATATCAAACAACATTTTAATACTACTTAAGAAAAGAAGAAGAAGTATGTAGATGACCATAGGTTGGATCATCACTTTTATTTTGGTGATAGGGTGTTTTTGAGAGTGCATCTGAGGAAGAGCCCCATCCATTATGGGAAAGGCTCTACATTGGCATCACATTTTGTAAGACCATTTGAGATCCTCAAGTGGATTGTTCCTATTGCCTATTGACTAGTGTTGCCACCTAGCCTATTGTGCATCCATGATGTTTTTCATGATTCTATTTTGAAATAGTATATGAACCCAATGTGACCCATGTTCTTGATTGGGATTCCTTTTAGGTGGAGGATAGAAAACTTTCTTTGGAGCCCATATGTATCCTTTAGCATTGAATATTGACTTTGATAGGTTAGGACATAGAGTAGGTAAGGGTCCAGTGGGACTTGAGTGATGAGATCTCTGCTACTTGGGACGATGCTACATGATTGAGAGGATTGTACCCCAATCTTTTTGCTGGCTTCCAAGAGTAAGCCAATACCTAGTGGGGGAGGATGTAGTGCATCTCATGTTTGTAGTATATTCCTTGTTTATTTTGATCAGTTAGATACTTGATACAATTGTTATGTTACTTTTGAGATCACTTGAGGGTCAGATGTGATACTTTAATTTCAATACCATAGGTGCTATAGCACTATATTGTGTAGTTGATCATATTTGCATGTTGATGCCATTTTGAGCTAATAGTATATTTTATGATAATATGTGGTTATTCAGTGTTTGAACATAACTTTGATATGGTTATATGTGGATTTATGATATGGTGATTTACTTCATTCTTCTTTCATTATGCTTTATGCGAATTTGAGTGATGTATGTGGATTACTTTAGTATAGTCAAATAAATAGTTAAATTAGGTATTTAATGAATGTATTGCTTTAGCTATGTTATTATATACAATTTCACTTGATCATGTGTTTTAGTGTGCAAAAATTCTATCGCTAGTAGTAGTACATGGAGTTAGCGATTTAGCTATTCATATATTACCAATGTCATCCTTGTAGGGTAGACGTATCTTATTTAAATATTTAATGAAACCTTTTGGTGATTTGTTAAATTTGGACCCATTTATATTATGTGATTAGACCAATGAGTGTGTCTGTGCATTTAGAGTTTCACATTGTCGTGAAGTTGTAAAGAATTTCTTTGATTTTGGTTTTAGGTTTTTTAGGCTTTATATAATTAAATTTTAATTTTTGGCATCCTTGCCATAGATGAACTCCATTTACTTAGAATAGCCTATTTTCTTTTTGGTCAATTTGAAGTCTAGCTAGTCTAATTAGCTAGTTACCCTAATTGATTATTCACTTGAAAAATGAATAAGTTTTGAAAGAGGAATTCAATTCCTCAGCTCTCACTTTCACAATTTGGAAAACTAAGAGCTTTTTCTAAATCCTTTTCTGAAGGATTGCACTTATGTTCATTGTGATAGCTACTAGCATGAGATCTTCACAAGGATTGTCTCATTGGATCTAGCTTGGGGATACCTTGTTTTGCCATAATTTTTGGTAGTATCTATACATTATTTTATTTATTTGGCTATTTTCCATTTTAGCCCTTTTAGGTGTTAGGTAGGGGTCTCCAATTTTCATGTTTTAGCTTTGTTTCTAATAGCTATTTGTTTGGAGGTTTGAGAACTAGTGTTCCACTACATTTCTATTTGCTAGTTCTCCCCAGTTGGTCAAGAATGAACATTTTCCACATTTTTGGGATGAGGGTTTTGGGTTTTGCACCATTATGCTAGCCATTTTTCATACAATGTTTGAACCTATTTTTTATTGGATTTTTATTGATTTAGTGTGTAAGAACCAAATGAGTTTTATTTTTAGAGATTTCTAGTTTTGGGGTTTTTACCTCATTTTGAATGCCACCCTATTTTCTTAGGTTTTCTTTTAATGATATTGGTCATGGACCTAGATCATTTGTATGGATGTCAGTCAAACTATTGTTGCACTTTTATGTTACATTGAGATGCATGCCACATTCATCCTACCAATCTTATTTTTGATTGAGTGATATTTTGTTCATGTTCACATCCAATTCTTATATTATGATATTTGTGATGGTGGTGTTCCACACATGAGTATGTGTGAGTACATTGTTGGGTGACTTACGAGGCTTGATCTCCTTTTGGTACCTTGGTGGAGTTTTGATCATTTGGGGTTGGGTTGGGAATATGCATGCCTATAGGCACTTATCATTGGATGAGCATGGGTAAGGTAGGGAAGCACATGGAGGGGCTTCTATCTTGTATCCTAGTGACCATTACCTGTGGGTTGGTAGAGGAAGTTTTAAATAAATAATAACTAAATAAAAATACTATGTGGTAATAAATTTAAGATAATTAAAAGGTGGATTGTGTTCCTTCTATTGGGAAGAGTTGCTACCTGCATTGTGCATCTTTTGTTGGGGTGAGAAGCTACCAATACTAGTTTGTGCTTTTCAATGCCAAGTGACATTCCATGATGTCATCCCTTACATAGTAACCCATTGAGTGACTAATCAGGACCTATAGTATTTGCATTGTCTCATGACCTTGGTTTTAGTCATCATTATTGTCTGGCATGAGTGTTATCCATGGAAGTTTTCTTTATGTGTGTTTATGGTTGGATTTTTTATCTCCATCAACACAACAAGAGTGGACCTATGGGTTTCATGTGGTTGGGAGGCATAGCTAACTATACCACTGTTGGGGACCTATGTATAGAGATAGTCAATTATTCCATTATGACTATTATTGGATGTTTTCACATGGCACCTTGGGTTCCAGAGTATACTTTCTTGTGATTTATTATATCATTAGAATGCTTAGTTATCATGTTTGATAATGTTAGTTCATTTGACACATTCCCTTATTATGATTAGATTATTTTACCTACTTAGTTGGAGTATCTATTGCTTTTCGTTTAGAATGTTAGATTTCCTATTCTTATTGTGTTATTACACTTTAGTAGTGACATCCTTAAACAAGATAGCTTTGACTATCTTGTTGGTAGTTTGGGATGTTACACGTAGGGGATGGCTAGGATATTCAATATTTCATGATGCTATTATGGTTGGGAGGAAGCACACATTTAGCTTCTTATTTTAGTCCATTGTGATGTACTATGTTAGATGGTTAATGTAGTTTTTGCCTTGCAGTTTAGTATTCGAGTGTCTATACCTTGATATGTGGATCCAACACTCCCTTATGTGTAGGTTCTACCTCTTCTTTTACCTTTTCAAATTCTTGTTGAAGCATTCTTGGTTGTTCTAGTTGATTGTGTTCCTGGACTAGGTGACACTTATAAAGTGCCACATGCCCAAAGAAGAAATACCATGCAATACTAGAAAGTATCCCACATCTTAAGGATAAATTTCATGTGATACTAAAAATTTTTGTGAGCCCATTGAATAAAGGTTGTAAAATAATTTTGAAGTATCATGTAACTTCAAGAGAAGTGTTGCCTAGACCCTAAAAGTATCACACACCTTCTTTGGAAAGGTCATGCGATAGAGTGCATACATACTTATTCTAAAAAAAAAAATTTTGGCTTATATTTATCCTTGTTCCAAGGATCTCCATGTGGTCCATTACAAAACATATTAAATCAAATGAAATGTAAAAGAATCACCTTGAAATGTGTAGAGTAAGATGTGTTTATACTTAGTAAATTTTTGACATGAATCTTTTCTAAATTTCAATCATGTATTGTGAAATAAAATCATGAAAGGAAAAAAACCCATAAATCTCCTCAAAATCCAAGATTGAAGGACTAGGTTGACTTGGAAGGACATCCTACAACTAGGTTGACATTGTCCATGGATCTAAAACTAATAACTCCAGAAAGATTACAAACTCTAGGTTCTAGATTTGGAATTCTTTCCAGCCCCAACCTACAAATCAACACAATAAAGAAAGGTTTGGGGATTGGGGTTTGATGAGGGCTTGCCTTTGTCATTCCCTTGGTTAAGGAATTAACCATAAATGAGAAGTGTAAATATAAAGGACTGTAAAAAACAAGATAAATGTTAGGATTCACCTTGCCCATGTGTATGTAATGTAGATCTTAAATTAGGGATGTAGGATATCTCCATACTTCACAATGGATGTATCATAACTCCATCATGATACCATGGATATGGATATGCATTAATCAAGAAGATGAATTCTTCAATGTGGATCTCCTCCCTTGATGGCCAATCATATGCTAGATCTTGAAGAGAAATTTCTCACAAAGGATTCTCCAATGCTAGATATAAATCTCCTTGCTTGACTAATTGAATGATTGAAATGCTTAAATGCAAAAGACTGAAATCTTCACTAGAGAGAAAGAGCTTTTGTACATGAAGGAATGAGATGCTTGAGATCTTCTCATATCATGTGATGATAAAATGAAGTGCCCAAGTTTCCTTATATAAGAGTTTTAGGATAGGAAAACAATATAGGTTGACTAGATAATAATAAAAAACCTAATAAGATCCCAATGATTTTTAGGCCTTGAGATCTAGAATTGCTAGGGACTAGGTGAAGTTGGGTCGACCTAGTCTAGGCTAGGTCAACTTGGGTCAACCCAGCCTAAGAGAATGGACCTCTTAGGTGCCACAGAGAGCTAGGGAAGATACTAGAGAGATAAGGTGGAAATATAGAAGAGAGAAAAGGAAAATGAGGAAAGAAAGAGAAAGCGTGAGAATATCCATGGTCTAAAGAGGGAATCATGAATAGAAATGAGCTAAATGGTATTAAATGGAAAGTGTGTCCATTTTAAGATAGTATGGGAAGAAGTAGAAATAGAAATCCATTATCATTTCTAGGAAATAATTATTCACGTCATTAGAAGAATCTCCACATCAGCAAGAGTAAAATGGGAGGAAAGAATATGTTCAATGAACCAAACCCCAATCACAACACAAGAAAGAAACCTCACCTTAATAAGGGGACACTCAACCTCAATGGAAATGTATTGAGGCTACCTTGAAGGATAAGAGAGAAGATCCCACCACAGTAGTAGAATAAGGTATCTCAATGTACTTAACATGGTAAGACAAACCCTAAACCATAAAGATAAGAATAGGGAAAAAAAGATAAGATCAATATTTTCTTGATAAAATAGCTAAAACCTAAAAATTGATAAAGGAAAAAAATAAGAAATAATCACTAAAAAATTGTTTGAACATGAATAAAAATATCTAGAAGAAATAGACAATCCATAAGCAAAGCCAAATTCAATAAGAAAATATAAGAAAAAGAGGATCCAATAGAGAACACCATAGAATTGACAATAGAGGAAAAGGGAGAAGAAAAAGCCACAATAAACCATCTCTCTCCAAGAGAAGAAAAGAAATCAATAGGCCCACTCCATGAAAAGGGGGAAATGCTAGAGAGAAAACAATAGCAACCAACTACCACCAATGTAGGGGAAGGGAAACAACCTTTGAATCTTAGATACTCAAAGGTTGAGGATCCTTGAAGAAAAAATAAAGGACCATGAAAAGAATTAAATCTCCTCCTCCTCAAGATCTAAACCAAAATCATCCATGTAACTCTTAAACCAGATAAAAACATAATACTTGCATAAGAAGCATAAGCTAAAGGTAAATAGGTAAACCCCTACCCCAACTGAGCCAACCATGTCAACATCCAAAGCACCAATGTTGGCCCCCAAAACTAGTTTTCCACTCTAGTTACAACCATAAAAAATAATGAAAAATATGGATGGCCATGAAAGAAATGATCTCACCAAACCAAAGATCCCAACAAGATACCACACACCCATCTTTATCCTTTTCAAAATACTCATCTCCCTCACCTCCCTCTAAAACCTTAGTGGAGATATAATCTTCATTGTAATACACTCACATCACTAACTTCACCCTTTATTTCCATTTTTGAATGCCTCTCAACAAGTTAAAGATATAATGCTTCTAGAATATATAATTTTATTAAAAATTAAGCATCAAAGGTGCCAGAACTATCAAAAAGCTATAATTGATGTATATAGAAAGTGTTAATACATGTATATTTATTTATTTATTATTGATTTGATGCAACTAGTGTATATACATGAGTACTATTATAACAATTTTGATAAGAAAACTATTTTTATAAAGAAATTAATAATTGATAAGTTATCTATTGATTAAAGAATGAATTATTAATCAATAGTATGACTAGTACAATAAATAATTTGTCATATTAATAACAAAGAAAAATTATTATAATAAAGTAACTACTAATTATATGAATAAACAATTAATATTTAAAATTAACAAAGAAATACTGTGAACCATTTATCCATTCATGGAAATAAACTATCAAATGTAAATTAATTAATCTGGAAGAGTACACTTAACACACCCATTATTAAGGTATGTACATCATGAGATAATAAGGGGCATGCAATAAGAATAAAGATATTGTGAAATATTTATATGAAAGTAAACTAATATGTAGTAAAGAATGTAGAATTAATTTTCTCACCACTCACATAAGGGAGGAAATAAACTCATTGGAAAAAATATAAATTACCATCAAAAGGAAGAATGGGAGTCATATATAATGATAAAAAATGGATTAGAGTTCAAGGAAGAAAGTAGATATGAAATTTTTGGAAAAAAGTATATGGGAAACAAAATACTGAGATGGGGGTAGTGAATTAAGATCTTAAACATTTGACTTAAAATCCATGTCATAAATTCATACCTATTTTATCTCATATAATAGATCTATCATTAAAACTATAATGCTAAAAGATTTAAATAAAATACATCACATCCATACAAATTTCAACACATAAGAAATGATTTGGTTATGCAGAAAAAAATTCAACATAAAAGTAAAATTGGGGTGGGGATGAAAGTCATATTAATTCATTGTTGCAACAATAAAGTTAACCTATTAGGGTTACAATGTTTGATCATAGGATATAATCTACTATATGAGGGGTTTGCTTAAAAGATTAAGAGATTGTTGGGTCTCACCTTGTTAAAGAATTTTACACTCACAAAGAAGTAAGCACTTTATTAAGAGGTTTACATAGGCCAATTAGGACCACTTTGTTAAGAGATCTACCTTTTCTCAATTAAAAATAATTGATTCAGTGCCTTACCACTATTATGTTCTTGCAAGCTGATTTTTGGGTCTCCTCTTTGCTATGTCTCTGATATGATTTCCTAATCTGATAGCTCTGTTAAGTCCTTCACTACTCTGATTGCTCTTTATACATTCATACACATAAGGATACACCTCCTTGTCTTTGTATATTAATTCTAGATTTAGAATCCTCCTTAAATATATATATACATTTTGTGAAGATTCTAGATCTTGATCGATGACTTAAATTTCATCATTTTTTGTTTTCTTATTCCTTTTTATGATTGGTTGGATTACACACCTTGAGATCACAACTTATGGAATGACATGTTATCAACATCTTATCTAGCTATACAAATGTTAAATGTTATATAAAAGTCATCCAAAAATGGTTTATGTATGTGTTTGTGCTATTACAAACTTATATGTCAAAACTAAACTACTCGACACTTGCATGTTTTGATGCTTAGTCATGTCTATTTCTTCATGGTGTAACTTGGTCTCTATATTCCTATTTTCTTAGCACTTAATAAATTATAAACGCACTTATTCTTAACTATATTACTCAGTGTGTACATCTACTTGGTCACTACCAAGCACTCAACAATCACTATCTTGATTGGTATGAACTTTGTATGCTCAACCTTTAGTAGATAACCTGGTCGCAATGATGACCTTGTAATCTTAACTAGTAAAGAACTAACTGTTTAGATACCAATTGAAAACATATGCTTAGAGATCAAAAATATCATCCTTTGACACTAGTGGTAAAAACACATTGTCATGAATAAAATAATCATCATTTCTATCAAAAATTAAGTACTCCCCCTGAGACCATAGTGTGATCTTATAAAATCTGATATTTAATCTTTGACTTGCACATATATATGATCTTGTCTTATTCCTTATACCTCATTTATTTCATAATCTCCCTTTATTATTCCATATCCCTTTATTTTTGTTATTGATGGAACTTGGGGATGTTGGGGCTAATTAATACTTATCAAAGAATTGTTGATGACTTGCCACAATATTCGCATAGCCTTTATTCCTTGTTACCTTAACTTGTTCCAAAATCTAAAATTGAATCTATATCTTAGTAGCTAGATCAATATAACTTGCAATATGTGAAAATTGTGCCTCTTTCTTCAAAATGTCTTTGACGATAAAGAGCACCTTCCATATAATCTCTATTTGGGGAAATAACTATTATTGAATTAGTGTCAACATTTTCCTAATATCTATATCTTTAGCAATGAGCTTGACTAACCTATTCTAATTGAATGTTAAGTAACTATAAGAAGATAATATTGAAATTGCATTCTTGCCCAATATAATGAAATTTTCTCTAATTTCTACATGTAATAGCTATGATGAGCATGTAGTATTTGTTTTAAAGAAATCAATATCACACAATTTCAAATATAAAGAATTGATAGCTTTCAAAATTGTTTCTAACTATGTGAGTAATGTAGAAAGACTAACTTGTCTTTGTACAAGTTCTTGAGAGAGTTTTTGTAATACTTTATGGTCAATTCTCCTTTGAGACCACTATAATAATTTTATTTTGGTGTCAGTGTCTTATATCTGAATTTTATCAACTAAATAGACTAGTTGATCCAAAAACATGTGCTAGTTATTCACATCATTGATTCCCAATGCATCTACATAAATATTTGTGATAGTATGTAGTACTTGTCTTCCCTTGCACTCTTTCTTTAGCTATTCTTTCTTTTCCTTACAACTCAACAAGGTTTGTGGCTCTTGCATCTTCTCTAATGTAAGATTCTTCAAATCTTACATTGGTAATGAAATTACCTAATCAAGGTTCACTAACTCATCATCTTCCTCACTTGAATGAGTCTCAACTTGAGATCATATCGATGTATCATTAAGTAGTGATAATTGCAATTGCTTCCCCTTCTAACTCATTCTCTATCATGCCAGTTGTACTTTTGTATAAATCACCTATTGTATAGGTGTCACATTTGTTTCTTCTATAGCCTTGGTACTTGACAATTGAATAAGAGCTTGAGTAGCCTCTTGATCTTTCTATTTCTCTTTTACTTCTACCAATCTTGTGCATGAATCTTTATAAAAATTTGACACCTTTTGAAAAATAGGCATACAAGTTAATGGTATATATAGAATTAAAACCTTACCAAGTTGCTTGACACTTGTATCCTCTATAATTGATGTCACATTTACATCACCAATCATCTTAGTTTCAAGCTTTGAATATTCAACTATTTGTAACAAAATTGGCTTGGTATAGAGTGTGCTTGAATATTTCATTAAACATTGAATTTCCTCTTCTGTTAGTATATTTGAATTAGGTGGAAAGGTGTCAATGTCATCTTCTATTGTGAATGAATCTTTCTATTAACACTGACTAACTAGCTGCTAAATCTTCTAAGTCAGCTTGGCAGCTTGTTTTTTATATACATCTTTAAATTCTATTGTATCTTGACCTTCACTCACATCCATAGATGGAGTGAGAAATCCAAATGCATCCTACCATATCTGAATACTATCTTTGTCAACTTCATGAGCTTTATTTTTTTAAATCTTATATGCCCTATTGCTTGACATAAACTTCTTTACAAAATCTTTTAGGGTTATAGATATGTGTGTCTTCACCAATCTGGCATAGCTTGTACCTATGTTGTCTCCCTTATTTTATTTTCAGTGGATTATGCCCATTTCCACATAGAATCTAGTTTATTATACAATCCCACTAGACATCCGCTTCCCAATTGTAGAGGTGTATGTTTGAACTTGATCACCATATTAATCATGACATTTTCAACGTTATCTTGACCAATTTTAATCAAAGAATCATACTAAATGACTTTGAAACCAATTATCCTTTCAAATTGTATCAATTTTGCACATACATGATCCACAGTCATTAGAGGGATTCTCTTTACTATTTGAATTTTGTGTTGATCTCTAACCCTATGTTGTTAATTAGTGTCTAAACACTTAGTCATTTACTAGGAAATATTACAAGGTCATTAATGTGACCAAGTTATCTAGTAAACACTGAGCATACAAAGTTTATACCAAGAAAGACAATGATTTCTATTTACTCAATAGAGACCAAGAAGATTTACAAGAAAATATAATAGGAATATAGAGTCAGAGTCACAAAATAAAGAAGTATATATTATCGAGCATCATAACATTCAAGTGCTATGCAGTTCAGTTTTGAAATATAAGTTTGTAATGGCACAAACACATATGTAAACCATTTTTGGCTGAATTTTACATAACATTTAAAATTTATAGAATCATCTAAGATGTTTATCACATGTGATTTCAAAAGGTAATGATCCCAAGGTGTGCATTCCAAGCAATAAAAAAAT
Source organism: Cupressus sempervirens (assembly GCA_028749045.1). Taxonomy (NCBI): domain Eukaryota; kingdom Viridiplantae; phylum Streptophyta; class Pinopsida; order Cupressales; family Cupressaceae; genus Cupressus; species Cupressus sempervirens. Next base: position 723,258,087 of record CM053792.1, read on the forward strand.
TGAATAGAAATGAAAAAAGTTGATGAAGTTTAAGTTGTCTATCAAGATTCATAAAACATCTATTTAAGGAGGATTATAAGCCTAGAATCAATATAAAAAGAGATGGAGGAGCATCCTTATGTGTATGAATGTATGTGCATGTAAAGGAGTAAACACAAAGTTTTGAGAGTCAAAGAGAGATGGAGAGAAATCAAAGTAGTGAGGGACCGAATAGAGTTATTTGATTAGGAGATCAAATTAGAGATCCAACAAAGAGGAGACCTAAAATCAACTTGCAAGAGCATACCAAGGGTCAGGCGCTAAATCAATTTTTGTTAATTGAGATAGGGTAAATCTTTTAACAGAGTGGTCCTAATGGGCCTATGTAAACCTCCTAATAAAGCCCTTACTTCATTGTGAGTGTAAAATCCTTTAACAAGGTGAGAAGATTTTAACATGGTATATCTCTCATAGGGTAGATCATATCTTATGATCAAACATTGTAACCCTAACAGGTTAACTTTATTGTCACAAAAGTGCAAATTTGTGGGTTTATGCCCACCCCAGTTTTACCTTCATCTTGAAGTGTTCCTAGGTAGCCAACTCATTCTATTATGTGTTGAAAGTTTTATATATGTAATCTATTTCATTTATGTTTCAACATGACTATTCTAATGATAGATATGTTATATGAGATAAAATAGGTGCGAACTTATCAAATGGATTTGAAGCTGAAAGTTTAAGATCTTGATTCAACCCCCTCTTAGTATCTTGTTTATCATATACTCTTTCCAACACTTGTTATCAGAGCTCAATTTTCTTCTCAGAAAGCTTAACATCTTGAGAGGATTAGATAATGTAGCTAGAAGTGTATATGATGGGAAAAATCTTTGAGAATTAGATGATTGAATTCCAAATCATATTGAAACAATTAGAAGCAACAAAAGAGGTGTTAAGGGAAATTTTAAAAAGAAGTAAAGAGTCAGCTATTAAGATAAATGACACCCAATACAAAGAAGTTGATACAAAAGGACTGCTTGATAGTAAAAAGATTGGTAACAATAATGAAGCACTCACACTATTTCTAGTGAAGAATAGTACCCTAGTGAAAGAAGAAAAAGATCTCAAGAGAGAACAAGAAATTCAATCAGGTACACTATGTAAAGAGAATGAACTGAAGAAGAAAGTAGTGGAAGAAAAGCTCATGGCTAAAGAAGAGAAAAGAGAAATGGCTAGTAGACTTGAAGAGAGATCATTTGAAGTACAAAATATTACCAATAAGTAGTTAAACATGATAAAACAACTAGTAATTTCAAATTAGGAAGCGAATAGAAAATATTTGGAGATAAAAAATCTAAGGCTACAGAATGAGGAATTGAAAAATCAATTAAGGTATGAAAAAAAACTCATGGATAAATTGAACAAACCAAATGAAGCAATCAAACACTTTGAAGAAATGTTGAAGCCACCTAGAACAAAAGAAACCTCTAGCCTTGGATACAATAAGCACTCTTCATCTATTGAAGAAGGAGAATCATCCAAAAGTGGAGAACAAAGGAATGCAAAAATCAAAGGCAAGCCTACATGTCAGCACTATGGGAAAATTGGTCATACACCAAACATATATAGGAGAAAAAAAGGTAAGAAAGTTCCTAAATCTAAACCAAGTGGTAATTATTTTAATTGCAAGAAAGAAGGACATGAAGAAAATGAATGTAGATCAAGGAAAAATGATTCAATGAAAAAGGTATGTAAATCTCAAGGTCATTTCTACAATTCTCAAAAGTATGGACATAGAACTCATGAGTGTAGATTCAGAAAAAGGTCAAAATGGTCACTTGAAGAAAAAAATTAAACAAGGAAAAGCAATTCCTACAACTAGAATTACAATAGGTGGTACAATTGTTACTATTGTGGATAATTGATGTAGGAGCATCCTAGGTGTAAGAGCAATCTTGCATCACCCAAAAATATTTTATTTTTAGCCTTTTCTATTTTAATAAGGACTAGTAGATAGGGTGGTTACTTTTTAAGCTAACTTACTATTTTTAGTAAATTTGTCAAATGATCTTAGAATGTTATCATTTTCTATAGGAAGGTTAAATTTAGAGTTATAATACTACCATAAAATCTCATTGCTCTAGCTTAAGTATCAAAGAAGTTATTGTGGATTTTTGGTGGAAACTTTTGTAGAAAAATATTTAGGCTCACCATTGGAGCCCTTAGAGTGCTCAAATGAGGTCCAAAAACTTGATAGAAGGGAATTTGCACCATTTTGAGCCTATAGATCAAGAGCTAGCATTTCTGAGAAATGGTTATAATAGCCAATCAAAGCAACAGTTCATGAGTTATGGCATTTCAAAGTTTGGTTACCCAATATATGTAAAATAATTGTCAAATATGTACTTGGCTAACTCTATATGTATTGTTAGGGTCTGTTGGCCCTAAGTATTAAGTTTCAATGTCTAGAAGCTTTCGAGAAACATAAAATTAGCTATTTAAGAAAGACCCTAACATTGTCTAGGGCAACTCTAGGTGATAGTTTGCAGCTTGTCTCATAGATTCATTATAATGAAGGCACCCTTGTGGGTTAGCAAATTGTACTTGTGAATTCTATAATACCACATTTGTGGCACAAATAAGAAATCCATATTATGTTCTTACATTTGTTGTTGTTCTTTGTTTCTATTATGAGTTTATGGTATTAAGGGAAGCACCCTTCATCATCATGTTTTGCTAATTCTCATCATCATGTTTTTCTAATTGATGGAATTAAGGATCAATTAATTAAATTTATTATTCATGTGATTGCACACAAGTTTCACAAATTGAGAAGATTGAATAGTGTACCTTCTATAGCACTAGATTTGGGCTGCAAAATCATGAAGAAGGAGAATTCATATGATCTTTCCAAGTTAAAACTTCACTAACTTAAAAAGAGCTTAGAGGAAATTATTAAAGAAAAGAGCACCTCTTGTAATTTTGGATCCATATTAGAGTGTATATTTTTCTATGTACAAAACTCTTTTCCCACTATTGGAACAATTTTGTTGGAGAGAAACATAACAACCATGGAACTAATCATTGACCTAATCTAAAAATTGGGAGAAAAAATTGAAGCAATCATGCATAACTATTTTGAAGAATTCAAAATAAATATGATGAATAGAATGAAAATCCCTAAGTCAGTCACACACAATTTTATGATGAAATATGTTTTATTGTTGATACAAATTTTGTGCATGTACAAGAAATATTGCTAAGGGTAGGATGGCTATGAGCAATGCCCTATGAGATAAATGTAAATGAGGTTACTAAACTTTAGGAAGAATATATAGATGCTAGTGCCAAGAAATTTGGGACATATGAAAATGTAATTGTCGAGCAGACTACTAAATCTAGCACACCCAAAGATGGGAAGAAAAGGAAAATAAAGGTTGGTGAGGCTTGAACCAAGGAACAAGGAGAAGATTTGGGATAACTTATAGAGTCTAAGGTATGAAAAGGAAAATAACTTGCTATTGTGAAGCTAGAGGCTACTAAATAGAAAAAAGATTGATGTGATACATCCTTAGGTTAAGGCTGACCTCAAGAAAGACATACAAGAAGTAGTAACAACTAAGAGGCTGAAGAGAAATGTGATCATCACTAGGAAGAGAACAACACAAAACCATGTTGAGAAATTAATAGGAAGTCCATCAAAGAAGAGGAAACCTATTGGAACTCAAGGAAAGCTAATGATAAAATCAATAATTGCACAAGAGGATGGGAAAGATGATGAAAAGACCAAATCGGATGAGCCCAACAAACTTCAAATAGTAAAGAGACTCCCTCCAAAAATTGTGGATTAGGTATGTAAAAAATTGATAGAATTTGAAAGCATAATGGGTTTCAAAGACATTTAAATATGATTATTTGAGTAAAATTGATCAAGATAAGCTTGAAATTCAATTATTAATATGATGATCAAGTTTAGACATACACCCCTAGAATTGGGAACTAGATTTCTAGTAGGATTCTATAATAGAATGGATTCTATGTTGCAATCAACATTATCCACTAAAAAGAAAATAAGAGAGACAACACTAGCATAAGCTATGCAAGATTTAGGGAAGACACACATGTCTATAGAAATAAAATATTTTGTGAAGAAGCTTATGCTGAGGGATAGGGCACATAAGATTTTGAAAAATAAAGCTCTTGAAGTTGAGCAAGATAGTATTGGGATATGGAAGGAAGCACTTGGATTTCTCACTCCATCTATGGATATGAGGGAAGACTGAGATGCAATAGAATTTGAGGATTAATGTAAACAAGAAGTGGCCAAGTTGACTGAGGAAATTCAATAGCTAGTTAATTATTGTGAAAAAAGGAGTCTATCATAATAGAAAATGACATTGGTACTTCTCCACCTAATCCAAATATACTATTAGAAGAGGAAATTCAAGGTTCATTGAAAGATTCAAGAACACTACATACTAACCCAATTTTTTCATAGATATTTTAATATCCAAAGCTCAAAAATAAGAAGAATGATGATGTAAAATGACATCATTTACAGATGATACAAGTGCCAAGCAACTTGGTAAGGCTTTAATTGTATATACATAATTAACTTGTATGTCTATTTTTTAAAAGGAGGAAAATTTTGATACAAATTCATGCACAAGATCAATAGAAGTAGAAGAGAAATAGAAAGAGAAATAGGCTACTCAGAATCTTATTCAATTATTGAGTGCTAAGGCTACAGAAGAAACAAATGTGACACCTACACAAAAGGTGATTTCTACCCAAGTGCAATAGCCACAATAGAGATCAAGTAAAAAGGGGAAATGGTTGCAAATATCACTACCTAGTGAAACACCCACATGATATTTGGCTATGACTCATTCAAGTGAGGAAGATGATAGGTCAATGAACCTTGATGAGGTAATTCCATTACCAATATATGATTTGAATAATCTTACATTATAGTAGATTCAAGAGGTAAAACCTTGTTGATCCATAAGTTAAAGCAGGAACAACTAAGGAGAGAGCATAAATACTATCAAAGATATTTTTGTAGATACATTTGGAACCAAAGATGTGAGTATCTAGCACAAAAATTTGGATCAACTAGTCTATTTAGTTGATAAAATTCAAGACGTAGACACCATTGAAAAATTGTTATAGTGGTTTGAAAGGAGGATGGAGCATAAAGTATTACAGAAAGTCTCCCAAAAACTTGTACAAAGTCAATTTGAGCTTTCTACATTAGTCACACAGCTGGAATTTTTTTTCAAAACTATAAATTCTTTATATTTGGAATTCTATGATATTGATTTCTTTACATCAAATACTACATGCTCATTAGAGCTATAACATGCAGACATTATAGAAAATGTTATTATGTTGGGAAAGAATGCAAATTCAAGCTTTTCTTCTTATAATGACTTGATGTTTAGTCAAAAGAGGTTAGCCAAGCTCACAGCTAAAGATATAAAGATAAGGAAAAATTTGACATTGATTCAACTATAGTTATTGCCACATATAGAGATTATGCAAAAGGTGATCTTTTTTTCCAAAGACATTTTGAAGAAAGAGCCATAATTTTCACATATTGCATGATTTATTGATCTAGCAACTAAGCTAAAGATTCAATTTTAGCTTTTCGAACATGTTCATGCAAGATGGAATAAAGGCTATGCTAGTATTGTGGCAAGTCGTCAATAATTATTTGATAAGTATCAAATTACCCTAGTAGCCCCAAGTTCCATCAGTGAAAAAAACAAGGGGGATATGAAATAATAAAGAGAGATTATGAAATAAAAGAGTTATAAGGAATAAGACAAGATCAGATATATGTGTAAGTCAAAGATCTAGTATTCAATTTCTTATTGGAAGCATATAATGTTATCAAGCAGGGGCTTGTATAAATCTAATTCAATGGATCTTATCATAATAAAGGGTAGGGATTTGTAAATATTCATGAAATGGACCTAGACCTATAAACTTTGAGGGAGTCCATAGATAGTGTCTAGGTAACTTGGTTAATATCAAAATCTTTTGGCCCTAAATATAAATAATAATATAATTTTATAATCCAAATGATTATTGTGAAAAGTTTTGTTTGATTAAATAAGTATCAATCTTGACTAATCCTAAAAGGGAACACTACAAGTGGTATCTGAGATATGATCTTACTACACTGTAGGGTAAAGTTGTATTAATTAATTTGTCTATTCAAATGAATAAAATATATAATTTTGAGTGTGATCATATTCAAGGATTTGGATAGGTTTAGTGAATAATAATAATAAATACTTCTATAAAAAGTTGTGCCTCCATAACATCAAAAGTTATAAAAAGGAAGATCATTTATCTTGAGATGAACATCATCAATCTAGTCAAGTCATTCATAAAATAGATCATTGAGAAAATTATTAGTTGCATTGATAATTTGTAAAAACAAATAATTTTATGAGGATTCAATCATGCATTCATCTTTCAATTATGGAGCCATCAATGAGACAACTTATATTGGCTTACAGTAAATTGAGTAACTAACCAAAACTCACCAATTTCTCCAACCTAGAAATTATAAAATATATCTACTATCCTACAATTTGTCATTGTATATAATTCAATCACCAACCAAATCAGCTAATAAGTCAATCTTCAATCACACTCAATCAATCATTATATGAAAAATTTAAATCAGTCCTCCCTTCACAAACCCAACTAACATATAACCAATCAAATCAAATCACTTAAAGCTCTCATATTAAATCATAAGAAGAAAATATTAATTTTCTTGAGGACAAATAACTCTTGGATAGATGGACTATTAGGAACCTATAATTGATGTATATAGAGTGTATTGATACATTTATATTTATTTAATTACAATATATACCATAAAATTAGTGTATAGATAAATATGCTCTTATAAAAATTTGATTAAAAAACCATTATTATGAAGAATGTAAAATTTAATAAATAATCTAATAATTAAAGAATAGATTATTAATGAATAGTATAACTAGTACAATCAATAATTAATCACATTTGAAAAAAGAAATAATTATACCAAGATAATTACTAATTGTATTAATAAATTGTTAATGTTTTAATTTAATAAAGAAATAATGTAAACTATGTATACATTGATGGGAATAAATTATCAAACACAAGTTTATTAAATCCAATGGGGCACGACCCATGAACCAAAAAGCCATGATATGGAGGCATATATAGAAAGAGATAATGGGTACTATGGAAAAAGAAGAAAGATACGTGGAAAGAGTTATATGGAAGAATTTTTTTAAAAAGGTGGTCAAGAATGTAGCACTAATTCCCCACTACTCATGTAAGGGAGAAAGTAAACTCGTGGGAAATAATACACATTACCATGAAAAGGAGGAATGGGAAACCATACAAATATAACAAATGGATCAAAGTACAATGAAGAAATGTGATATGAACCATGGTCATGGAAAATAATTATGAAGTCTAGAAGAATAGAGAAATAATGTGAACTACTTATACATTGATGCAAATAAATTATAAAACATAAGTTTATTAAGTTATCCAATGGGTCATGACCCATGAACCAAAAAGATAAAACATGGAGGCATATATAGAAAGAGATAATGGGGATTGTAGAAAAAGGAGAAAGATATGTGGAAAGAGTTATATGGAAGAAAAACTTAAAAAGGTGGTTATGAATGTGGCATTAATTCCCCACCACTCATGTAAGGGAGGAAGTAAACTCATGGGAAATAATATACATTCCCTTGAAAAGTAGAAATAGGAAAACCATACAAATATAACAAATAGATCAGAGTACAAGGAAGAAATGCGATATGAACAATGGTCATGGAAAATAATTATAAACTCTAAAATAATTAGTGGTTTCCACCCACCAAAATTGAAGGATAAGGGTTGATATTATAGTACAATTATCACCTAACAACCATTTGCCTATTACCAAGATGTGAAATGGGTAACAAAAATAAAAGGAAACTAAATTAAAGGTGATCATGCATGTAAAGTAAAAGAGACAATTATAAGGTATGCATATAAATATACCCTTAAATATTAATGCTCTTCTAAAGATTATGATTACTATTTGAACTATGGAAAATTTTATATTAAAAGATATTTCTTATATATATGTGGGGGTGTATGTAAAAGTATGTATACACAAACATATATATTTATAAAAATACATAAAAATAGACACACACACACACACACACACACATAGACACATATATGTAAATACCTATATACATACATATTCATAAATATGTTGGGAATGTAAAGTCCAATGGTCATATGACTCTTCAGTTTCTTGGCTCTAGGATTGAAGCTTGTATCGTGCATAAATAGATGCACATACAATCATGTATTGCATTGTATTGGATATTTGATTAAATAAAGATATTCCTTGTTGGATTGTGGATGTAGAATTTTTTTCCAAACTACAATAAATTATGTGTCTCTTATTTGTTCATTTTTTAATTTTTAATATGTTTCTCAATTGTTTAAAATTTACAATTGGTATTAGATCCATGGTTAAGTATTGGGTGGACATGGTGCCAAGAGACCATGTCCTATATATGTGGGATGGACAAGCAAAAGAGAAGGATTCAAAGGAGGAGGATCAATTTGTTTCCTTCTAAACTCTTTGTATAGTTGGCACTACAATTCGAAAATAGATAGAAGAGAGAAAGGAGGCAAAGATTCAAGAGGATTGCATTAAAATGGAAATTGTTATTCTAAAAGAGGAGGTTTTGATGCTAAAAGAAACGAGTTCATGTATGAAAAAGTAAAAAGACAAATTTATGAAAGAGTGAGAGCTTTTTGAAAAGAAACAAAATGAGGAACTAAAGATTGAGTTAGCTAAGCTTCATATAAATCTAAGTAAGTTGAGAATTGATGGGGAAATATGTGAAACTAAAGAGTCCATAAAAGACAAAGCTGCTGAAATTGAAAGTAAAATTTTTGGAATAATTAGGCCAAGAGATAGGTCATGTTGTTTGTAGTGGTGAAAGATTGTGTGTTGTCAATAGGAATGGAAATGTTGTAGTAGCCAAGTAAGTTGGAGTAGTGGGGTTTTCCATAAAAGAGTTGTTGGGAAATGAATGTTCCAAATTGGTTGTGAAGGGGAATAGTGACCCCAAAAATAATAACATCAATAAGGATATGAATGTGTTTGTTATTTCAAATAATGAGGCAAATAATCTTGATTATAATAATAAATGAAAAAAATGTTGTAAATATGGGTTTTTCCATTGCAATAGTTCTGAAGGAAATGCAACTCAAATGTGGTTGTCTGGAACTACATGTGGAAAATTTAAATGGTGGCTAGGGGATGCACTTAGTGAAGAAGATGAAACTTGCAGCCCTCCAAGTTAACTGGGAAGCTCTCAATGAATCTATTTGTGATATCATTCAAATAAGTTGTGTTAAATCTTATTTAGCTTGGAGAAGATTGATTCAAAGTGTTTGTGGCCAAAGATTGGTGAATTTGAAATCTTAAATAAGCCTAATTATGCTGCAAAGAATTTGAAATGTAGGGAATGTTGCAATATGGCTATGTAAGTTGGGCTTCAACTAGGAGATTGTTTGGGAATGTCAAACCCAAGGGTCACATGACTATTCTACTTCTTGGCTCTTGGCTTGAAGCTTGTATGGTGTATAACTAGATCTATGTATTCATGTATTATATTGTATCTAATATTTGATTAAATGGACCTATTCCCTCCTAGAGTGTGGATGTATGAAAATTTTCTGAACCATGATAAATTATGTGTCTCTTATATGTTTTTTTTCTATATTTAATCTATTTCCGCATCATTTGAAATCGATTGTGTGTGTGTGTGTGTGTGTGTGTGTGTGTATGTATACATGTATGCTATATTATATATAGCATACATATATACATAGATACATATATACGTACATATATACATGCGTGTGTAAAAATCAAGTTTTTTGTGTTCAAACCAACATTCATTTTCATGGGAGTCTCTAGCAATGTTTAAGTTTGAAATTTTGAGCCACAATATTGTGTTATTGCCCCTACCATTGAAACTCTTGCTTATGACTTTCCTCTAGGTGTGTGCCATGAAATAAGCCTAATCATCTTCTAATTTAAAATACATGCATGTGTGTGTGTGTGTGTGTGTGTGTGCACGCACACGCACACATGAGTTTGTTTTTACACACACACACACACACACACACACACACACACACACACACACACACACAAAATAACTACCTTTGTAATTATAGTTAAATTAGTGTTTATAATATCTATTTAATAATATCATATATGAAAATAGAATTATCAATAACACTAAATATTGAAATAAAGTTAATAATCACAATACTCACTCACACACACACACACACACACACACACACACACACACACACCTACTCTTTGAACTTATACTCAATTGGTGTTTATAATATCTATTAAATAATATCATATATGGAAATAAAATTATCAATAATACTATGTATATTAAAATAAAGTTAATAATCACAGAAAACATTAAGAGTATCATTAAATTATTTTGTCATTATTTTTAGAATGGAAGAAGAATTAATTTATTATTATTTCAAATTGTTATGGACTCAAAATTATACATATAACATTAATTAAATCATCACTCAAAATTAGAATTACTCTCTATTATTTTCAATAATACTAATGATATTTTTATTATTACAGGTAAATATTAATATTATACAACATTTTGTAAATCTTCATGAAACAAACTCAAACCTATAAACTTTTAGAGTGTCCATAGATGGTGCTTTGACAACTTGGATAACATCTATATCCTCTGGGTACAAATGCAAATCGTCATATCATTCGATAACTAAAATGAATATTATGAAGATTATGATTGTTTAAAAAGGTATCAATCCAAACTAACCCCAAAAGTGAAAATTTTACTAACCCATATAAATAAAAAAGTTACAAACCATAGAAAAACCACAATTGGAACAAAAGTTTCACAAAACTGTCGTGCCCAAAATTTGAGGCAAAAACACACCGAAACTTTTTTTTTAATAATAAATAATTTCACTAAAATTGAATAGTTTAATTCAGTTAGAACAAAGATACAATGAGGACATTGAACATGTTCTACAATCAAGAGCCCTGATATTCCATTTAGGTTTAATAACAAAAAGTATGAATGGGTCGTTAAATCTAAGCATTCATTATTCAAATGATTAATTAAAAGATTTGACACCCTATCACTTTTATTTACTTTTAAAAATAATTCGACATGAATTGTAATCCTTACACTAACTACTATCCTTAACTTAATAACTTGAAATGACATAACAAATTTAATTATCTAATTCTAAGTTTTAATATAATTAAATAAATAATTTTGAACTTTATTCTAAAATAGTTGCATTCAAGTCTATAATTTATTCTAAAATAAAGCTTATCTAATAATAATAATAATACTAAAACGAATAGAAATAAAAATAAAAATTAAGACATTAACACTACTAACTTAATTTTCAAACAATAAATTTTCAATGTTTTAAAACATTTAAAATTTAAAGTACCTAACAAATAGAATCTAAATTTTAAACTTATTTTAAATAACTAATCTAACTTTAAACTAAAACTAAATTAATTATCACAAACAATAAATTTAAAACTAAAAACTAAATTAAATTTATACTAACTTAAAATTAAACTAATCTAATACTAATTTAAATTTAAAACTAATCTTAATTTAATATTAACTTAAATAATTTAAAAAAAAAACTAACTTAATTCTAAACTAATTTTAAATTAAAACTTAAAAAAAAAAAGCATTACTAATCTAAACTACTATCTAACCTAGTTTTCTAAAATTCCTATCCTACTTTTAGGCTCATGTGAGCCTTCCTTTGATCTTTGAAAAAAATAAACTTAAACAAATCTACTTCCTAAACTACCCCATTTTTTTCAGGTGCTATTTAAAGCGTTGACTAAGGGTGGGGAATGAAAGGATTTAACCTATTTTTCATGCCAAAACACACTCCCTATCCCCATAAACAAATCGGCATGCCCCAACAAAATTCCATGCACTTTCCAAAGCACTGACTCACACCCACTAAGGATATGATCTGGCCTTAGATTAAAGGCGCCTTAAAAAGGTGAGTTTGACTGAGACTTTTTTTATAAAGTTAACTTGTTCAACCACCCCCCTTCTCCCCCCCGCCCCACATTCAAAGCAACACTAACCAATAAAATTTTATGAGATTCAAAAGACATGCAGGAGGGTGACATTAGCCGTACTGGCTACCTTAAAATCTATTTGATATGCATAGATTTAAGGGAAATAGTTATGACAAAAGATAGTTTGGTGAGACCTTAGGGGCTAAAATAGATATTTTTGATTTAAGCATTTATTTGTTTGATTATAAATCTCTTTTTTTTATTTAACTAATTTTATAAAATAATTTTTTTTAAAGAATCAAAATAGAATATTCTTTGTTTTAAAAGAATTAATAGTCTCTCCATGCAAAAGGTAGAGAGCAAATTTTTTCTAAAGATAATTTTTTTTTTCTCAAGTGTTAGATTTTCTTTGCAATACAAATATTGTTAAGTGTCACACACACACACACACACACATATATATTACAACTTATTTTGTTTTACAATGGGTATATCTATCTTCTTCTTTTTTCTAATAGGATTTATACTTAAATTATCAAATTAACTAAAGACAATATAATGAATTTATTCCCAATGTTGATTCATAGCAATGCAAAAATAGTTCTCATCCAATACAATTTCTCTTTAATATAAATTTGAACTCAAAAATTGCATAATTGATCATCACCATTTAATCTATCTATCAACGCACATATGCAAGATCTGAATAACATAAAATACAATACAAGAAAATTTCTCAATCATTTCTCTTCTATTAATCAACCTGGTTCAAGGCTCCATCAGGAAAGAACTAGTAAGAAAACTTGATATCCTTGCCACTATAACAAGAGTTTAAAAACATTTTTACATCATAATGCAATACAAATTTGAATTCTATTCTTGGTCCTTAACAAGGGATCCTTTTCAATATCTTCAATACATCACAGTGATCATGGAGAAGACAAGAACTAACCCAGAGACAAATCAAGCATATCATGAAGGACAAATCAAGCATGCATTCCCATCCTGGTTTGCACAATAGGTCCAACATTGAACCAAACTAGGGAGAAGGAGGATTTTTCCAATAGGAGACGTCGATCACTATACCACAACATAGCCCTTTCAAGGCTAAAGATTCAAGAACTTCTATTCTTCCACAAATGCCCTTTTGAGGCCAATATTACAAAGATTTTCATTCTTCCATTTCTTCAATTTCGAAATTCCAAAATAGGGTATGTGATGACAAGTAGGAGCCCATAACACCCTACCCTCTTTCCCTCTTCTCATCATGAGAAGAGACTCTACACTATTGGGGTCCAACTAAAGCCCTTACCCCATACATGGCCACTTCTTCCCTATCCAAGGGCGAGTAATGCCAAAAAAAACTCATAAAATCCCTTAGAAAAACAAGCAAAACAAGAAGGAAAAGCATTCAAGAAAACATGTTTCAATCCCTCCCAATCATACCCAAGATACATACAAGCGTACCAATGAAAACACAATAACATATGCATGAAATAAAGCATGAACAACATGAACAACATAAACAAAAAGAGCTGAAGAATCCTACCTTCACAACAAGGTTATGGCCAAATGAACAAGTTTGAGAAGAGCATTCCCTTCCTTCTCCTTCTCCTTCTATCCAAGATTTCACTTTAAAAATAGAGGTTGGGTAACAACCAAAACCCTCTCAAAAATGTCTCTAAATAAGTTCAAAACTCAACTACCTCTAAAATGCAATAACTTCCCCCACTTGCCTAAAATTCTAGAGGCTTCTAACTCAACTAAACCTAAGGCTAACCTCTAGGTGAAGTTAAATTCATTCAACCCATGGTAAAAACATTCAATTTTCGCACTAAAGCAAAAATGGACTTTTTGAGTTACCATAAAAGTCAACAAAAGGGGCTAAGGGGGTGGAAAATGCCCCCAACCCATACCCATACCCCTTGGGTACTTAGATTTCATGTTTTAAGACCTTTAGAATTAATTAGGGATCTAACAAATGCTAGAAAAAATTTAGGACTTTTAACAACCTTTTAAAATGTAGATTACTCACTAATCAAGATTAGGGTAATTAACCTCAATTATCCACTGATTAGAAAAAGATGTCACTAACCTAATCTGACTTATATCTTTAGGTCGATTAGTTAATCCTAACTATCATGTTTAAATGCATATACAATTCACGAGTGTCAAGTGACACTATAAGAAGACGATTACGAAACACTAACATTTAAAGATTACAGAATGATACATTCATTCAATCCATGACACAAATAAAATACGAACAACAATGTTTGCATCTTTCATTAGATTCAACCTTGGTTTCACAATATGGTACATAGGGTTTAGTTTCGTCTCTCTGTTAGATTTCTCGGCTAAAATATCCTGCACACTCATTGCACACATCAATAGCTCAAGAAATCACATGCATTTATGTATATATCGTATCATGGAAATCACATAACTAAAACATCCATCTTTTAAATAATCAATTTTTTATCTCATTCTACTCATATTCTTAATCATTAAAATTGCATAATCAAAGTGTTAATTCTGCATTCACTTACTTCATTAGTATACATGTTCATAAAGCATTAAATGATGAAATCAAATATCTGAAAGTAAAACATCACACAACATGAAATAATATAATAGGTTTAGTGTATCTGGTAGTGTCTTGACATATCGAGTCATGAGTATCAAAATAATAAAGTATCAATTATGCTATGATGGGTCGGGGTGAGGCCTCACAAAAACCAACCAAATAGGGAAACTAAGTAAGAGTGAAGAATGAACCAATTCTAGGATATATCAAATATGAAGTACCGATTTGGGGCTTCTTATATAACATCCTAAAATTAGAAGATCATGATGAATTCAACCCTAGTTTAGATAGTAATTTAACATGAGAAGGTGATTAGGAGTTCAAACCTATGAGTGTATGTTATAATAGGAATTTAAACCTATTTTATAAGGTTTGATGATGATGAATTCAACCCTAGTTCAAATAGGAATTTAACATGAGAAGGTGATTAGGAGTTCAAACCTATGAGTGTATGTTAGGATAGGAATTTAAACCTATTTTAGAAGGTTTTCTATGACATCTTCTATGTAATTTATTGGTCACCTAATGTGATATTTGCACTTGCATTGATTTTTCCAAAATATTCTTCTTCTAACTCTCTAAAGAATTTTTTAGATGTTGTTCCATCTTGAGTAGAATTTTGTTAGCTACTCTCCAACATCTAGGAAAAATAATTATTTGGGCTTCTTAGGAATAATAAAATTCATTCCTAATGATGGCTTTTACTTCCTTATATTTCATTAATATGAACTTCATGTGTACAATATTAGATATTGATGTATCAAAGATTTACATAGAGATGTTATTAAACAAGTGAATGACAAAACTTTGTATTGGTGTATTATTTGTGAGTGTATCCATTTTCAATGTAGTTATTGCTCTCAAAATAGACATTTTATTGTAGTATTTTCTTTTATATAAATTATTAAATTTCAATCCTCTTACCTATGAAAATTCAAACTCTTATTGAGAATAGAGTTACACATAATCACATGCATAATAATGTAGTTGGAAATACTTACCAGCTAGCTTGAAAAGGGTTTTGGCATCCAAACTCGGGGTAATGACATTGATTGGTGTGTTTCCTTAATTATAACTTATTTATTGTCTATAGATTTTTATGGAATTATTACAAAAAAGATTTAGGCAAAATTTTGGGCCATGCCATCAAGTAAAACTGGGGATGGTTGTTTAACGATGGATGGATCAATCTTTGTCATCATTTTTATGATTCTCCATATTGTTTCATTAATGAATGTTTCTTTTGATTTACCTTTCTCATGTTTTGGTGTCTTCTAGGCATGGGAATTATGTTTAGGCCAACCAAAAAAATGATGTAGGTGATGGAATATCTAGGAAAGGGTTGTCTTTTAATTAGTCAATTGCTAAATTTCTTTACCAAATACAAGCCCTATAGGCCCATTTGCAATTTTATCTGTGTTTCTCTAAAAGATTTCAAGATAGAAGAAACTAAGGAGCATATGTTACTAGTTGGCATGTGGGGCAAGAGGGATATGATTAAACCATTAAAAATTAAAAATGAGTGACACAAGAATTAAACCACCTCAATGTACATAATAGAGGATGGGTTGTTGGCTTTTACATAGACCATGGATAGTTTTGATGAGATGGTGTTGTTGTAGTTGGTTAATACTTGAAAGGATTAGAAAGCTACTATTAATGGTATCTCTATTGAAATCAATAAGGAAGTGATTGAATAGGTAACCAGTCTCTCCCTAGAAGGAAGGAAATGGAAGTGGGTTGCTAAGGTGGCTAACAAAACTAGTATGAATAGATTTTTCAAAGAGGGTAGGGAGCCAGTTTTCTTGAGAGGTTGTTAAAAAAAGGAAAAATTATTGGTTTTTTGGAAAATTTTATGGTTACTTCCTGATTGTGAATTATATCACCCTAGAGGGCTTTCATAGAGTTGGCTATTGCAACAATTTCCCTTTGATAAATCACTATCATTACAACTATTAAATTTAAATCCCTTTCTTTTTACTTCATGATATATAAGTCTTAGTTATGGATGTGCAAAGTGTAGAGGGGAAGGAAAATTTTATATTATCCTTCACTAGGGTCTTATTTATTGGTTGTATAATATTTTCTGTGGTATCTATCCTCCCCAGAATATTGTTTAGGTTCAACCCTTGACAAAAAATATTGGCCTAGTGGTTATATTGACTTACATTCCCAAGTCGTCCACTATTTTCTAATAATCCCCTTCCTCTAGTGGCTTGATCCAAAAGGAAAACTCCCCACTCCCTCCCTCTCCCCACTATGTTGTGTGTTCAATTAAACCCTAAAATTCACCTTTCTATTGTTTTGGGAAAAATTAACTCAAGGAATTAATTGGGAAATAGAGATTCTCTCACATGCTTGCCTCAAACCTTACAAAGAAAAATAAATATTAAAGCCTAAGAGATCCCAGAGGAGGTCGATACAAAATTTAGTTTCAAGTGAAGTGAGGAGAAAGGGAAAAGGTATAGGAAAAACATAAGTCCAAGAGGATAGATTACATTGAAGACAAAGAGGAGGAAACTAATAAGTTACCAACATGGATAGATAATGTCTTTCAAGAAAAATATATCTCTCATGTTTTAGCTAGATTTTATCTCAAAATAATTGATTTTACTATTGAAAAGGAGGTCCTAACAACCATTGATAAGTCCCCTATGGTTGCCACTTCACCCATCATGAAGCTGAAGGACCACTCTACTCACCACCTACCACTTTGAAGAAAACTACTTTTTCACCGGTTGAAGCTAAGATAAAGAATATTTGGGTGAAGATGGAGTAACTAAAGAGAAAAGTGTCAAAATTTGACCTATGTTTTAACACATTGGTGAATTTTTGCATCAAAGTGATGCATGCAGTGATGGCCACCCTTTAATTGGTACAACAAGAGAAGTTGGAGGGTAAAGTGGGGGTTGAGGATGATGATTTTTATAAGCTCTATAGGTTCCTCATCGATGATTGGTTGAATGTATTGTTGTCAATACCATCTCCTCATGATGAGGAGGATAAATGATGGTTTGACCACATTTTGTGCTGTTGAATTTTTGTTGTTAATTTACTTTATGCTTAATTTTAAACCCTACATGGATATTATTTGGATTATGGATAGTTTTATTTATAAGGACATACCGTGTGTGGCTATTATTTAGATTATGGATACTTTTATTACTAAGGATATCTATACTACTACCTTAGTTTGTTATAGTTTGATAATTATTTTCTACAGGTGGTTAGATAATAAGTTACTAAAATCTCATACTATTGTGTTATTTATTTTAAACATGGGTGGATAGTGTATTGTTAGTTAGTTAGTGGGTTGTTTCTTAGCTCATAGTGATTTTGTCAATTTGTTAAGTCTATGAGCTAGTCACCCAATTTTGACTGCTTTTAATTTTAGAAACATTTCTTCCTCCTTTACTTTGTATTAATAGTCCATTTTGTTACAAAAATTTCTGAATGTGGCATTCATCTATGTTTGAATAACCTCTCCTCTAGTATTGGCACATTCTTAAAATAACTTTTGGAGTATCATTTGGACCTATTTGGTTGACTTGGAAGAGGACTCGAAAGATGCATATTTTGTGTTGGTTGCAACAATTGACATAGGAATTTGAATAATTATTTTATTTGTATTTTAATAAATTAATTATATTTTTTTAGTTTGGTAAAAATTTTAATTAAAAGACTTTTTTATTTATTAAAGAAAATTTTTATTATTTTTTTAAAAGTAAAATTATTTTAAGTAGCATGTATTTTATTTTTAAAATTGACTTTATCACTAAAAATATACTGCAACCTTTGAAATTCTTTGAAATTTAAAGGACATTAATTCTAAATTAAATCAAATCATTTTAATGAGTATACTTGATCAAAACCAAAATCATTTTATCTTTAAATATATTAAAAAACTAAAAATACAAAAAAGTTGAGGTCATTAATATGATATTTAAATGGACTTTCAACATAGTTCTAATTATATGACTAAGCACAATATTTATTTGTAAAGATAAGTTCATGAAAGTTTATAAAAGATACTATAATGTTCCTTCAGATTAAAATTAAGATTGGTAGTGCAAGAAGACATTCTCTACGAAATGTGCTCTACTAGAGTTTGTACAATTTGTGACTAAATGCTTTCTGTCGCACCACATGTCATTCTACACTTAGTGCAAGAATTTATTTTAGGCTATAATGGCCTCGGCCCTCTCTGGCCCAATAGTTGCTACTGGTTCTGGAGTTGTTACTACATGTGAGAATGGTCTTGCTGAGTAAATGCCCGCATAAATTTGTGCCCAAGGTATTTCATGAGGTAATTCCCCTCCTGACCTAGTTTTGAATATCTTTACTTTTGAATCTCCTTATCACTGGCTAGAAACCCAAACCCTTATTGTGCATTTTCTAGGTCGCACTCCATCTAAAAGCATGCTACATGAATGGGTCACCATGTCTTGGATTCACCTTGAAGGGATTCAATGCCTCACTAAGGGATTTTTTCTTGTTTAATTTTGGTAATCCCTCCCAAGCTGAGAGCATTTTTATACATGGGCCATGGACAGTTTGCTCGTCTCTACTTATTTTTAAATATGGTCTTGAGATTTTTGCATTTTGGATGATTTAAAACTTAGGGTTCCGGTTTGGGTAGAGTTCCTTGGGCTACCCATCCCTTGCTAGTCTTTCCTCCTAGAAATTGCCCAAACTATGGGCAAAATGATTTGTGTGTAACTAATTTTTTTTCAGTATCCACCCTTAGTAAAGGGTTTGTGTTGAGGTCGACCTCTCTAGGGACCTTAAAGAATCTGTGGAAATTTAGATTGGTGCTACCACCTTTACCCAAAAGGTGCTTTACTTGAATCTCCCAAATACTTTCTTTTGATGTTAATCTGCTAGCCATGAGATAAAGGATTGTCCTCTTCTTGGGTGTAATTGGTCTTCGGTCCAGGAAGCCAAGCTAGCTTTGGCCATTAAAAAAGATGAATGGATGATGGTTGTCAAGAAACACAAGGGCAGTGCTAATCCAAGCCCCGTTTCTCAAGAACCGAGCCATCCTAGCTCCAGTGTAGCTCCTCTTATTCCCACAACACCCAAGGTTCCCATGGTTGTGTCACTGCCTATTTCAAACACTATGTCACAAGGGACAAAATAGCTAGAAGTCCCAACTACTTGGGTTTGTGCATCTTAAGTATTCCTCTTAGTCTCTTCATCACTCTCATAGCCCTGAAGGCTAGAATGTAGTTTCTATCAATGGGTATAAACGAAGAGCCATCTCTTTGGGTGACCCCTTTTTTGAATCCTCTGCTTTCTTGCATGACAAATTTTCCTCTCTTGGGGATGAAGAGAATATGCAAGTTGGTTTATAATGAGTTTTCTCATGGAATGTGTGGGGGCTAATAGACCTCCATAGAAAACATTTGTTCATGATACCAAATGTAGGCTTGGCAATATTGATGTATTATGCCTACAAGAAGTCAAAGTCTCTGGGTTTCTTCTCAACTCAGCTTGTTGTGTTATATGACCAAATAGTTTTAGTTTTTCTTCTCAACATGAAGTTGGTTGAGGTGGGGTAGTGACTCTCCTCTCCCCTTGGCATTTTCCTTTTGTTATTTCCCATGGTTCTAACACCATGGAGAGAGTTGTTTGGATTCTTTGTCTTTTCAAAATCATTCTTTTGGTATTGTCAATGTCTATGCCCCTAATGATGTAGTTAAGCACTGACACTTGTGGAGGTGACTAGTTGATTATTTTCTACATACCACTTGGATATTCTATAGATATTTCAATACGGTTGAGTTGGCTATTGATAAAGTGAGACTTCTACATTTTGGATGGTCAACTAGAGAGTGAGAAGCTTGGTTTTAGGTGCAGAATGAGCTAGGTATTTTTTATCACAATGTTCACCATGGCTGGCCTGATGGCATCTGGTACACTTGGTCTAACTTTTGAGAGGGATCTGATAGGGTTCTTAAAGGGCTGAGCCATGATATGATTAATGCTTATTTCTTTTTATCCTTTTCTCACATGAATATGTTACATGTCACTCCACTCCTTGATGTGACTCTTTCTAACTATTTTCCCATTCACTTCTCCATTAGTTGGCAATTTGCCCCTCCTCGTAATTGTAAAACTCAGCTTTACCTTAATACCTCTATGCTATCAAATCTGCCCATTGCCTCTCATATTTTACAAACTTGGAATCTTGAACCAAGTCCCCATTCCACCTCTAGGTGGATTCAGTGGTGGAATTATGCCATCACCCATACTACAAGATTTCTTCACATTTATGGGAGACAGTTGGCCATTTACTGCAAGAGATCCTATGAGGCCACTACCAAAGATCTTTGTATGGCCACTGAAGCTCTAGCCATGAATCCATTTAACACAAATATCTAGGATCAACTTACCAACCTCAGCCACCAAAAGTAGGTTGCAGACAATTATACTACCTGGGGAACTCAACTCAAAGCCTTACTACATTGGCTGGAGGTTGGAGATCAAGCTTCCAAGGAATTTTTTAATGCATTGAGGGATCACCATTTTGTGGTGGGGATCAAATGCATTTGGGAGAGTCAACACTCCTTCTATGTGCTTCTTGACATTCTCCAAGCTTTTGTTTGCCACTATGAAAAAGTTTTCATGGTGCAGGGACCCTTCGAAAGACCAAAATCAAGCCTTGCAGGCTTGTTTGGATGTCACTTCTAAAAGACTTTCTCTAGAAAAATATGCATTCTATGAGTAGAAGCTCACTTTAGTAGACCTTAGGGAATTTGTTTTCTCCATTGCAAATGATAAGGCCCTTGGTTGTGATGGTTTCCCCTATGAATTTTACAAAGCCTTTTGGGAAGAGATTGGACCAGACCTACACAAGGTCTACCTTGGAGACTACAATTCCTACTCTTTAGGAAATATTATTAATTAGGGGAATATCAAATTTATACCTAAGGTGGGTGATCCTGAAGATATATGCAATTGTAGGTCCATCACCTTGTTGAATATCTCTTACAAGATCATTGCTAAGGCTCTCTCTCTTAAAATATGTCATCTTCTTCCTTAGATTATTTTCCCTAAGCAAACTGGGTTTATCAAATCCCATTATATCTTGAATAATATAATTGCTATGTGGGAAGGGATGGAATGGGCTTGGCACTCCAAACAACTGGCCATCCTTCTCAAGATAGATTTCACCAAAGCTTATGATTGGATAAAGTGGCCTTTCATTCTTGTAATGCTTCAGAAGCTTGGGTTTGGCCCTTCTTTTCTTCAGTTAGTCTACATTCTTTTTGGGGTTGCATCCACTTGCATCTCCATCAATGGCCACCGATCTCAAGCCTTTGGGCTTTATCATTCAATTTGACAAGACTTCTTCTCGGTGCCCTCTCTATATGTGTTGGCTGTTGAATGTTTAGGTACTTGCTCGCAAATGCCATCTCACAAGGGAGGGTCTATGGTATTGCCCTTTTGGACTCCCTTGATCAAATTGTAAATGGCCATTTTGCAGATGACTCCTTCCTCACTCTCATTAAGGATGATGAGAATGTTGCCTCCACTTTGCAATGCCTTGACACTTTTTGTCTTGGTTTAGGGTCTACCACTTAGTGGCATAAAACCCTTTGCTACAAGCAATCTTCCCATCCCCTTCCTAATTGGCTTGGGAAATATCAATAGAAATGGGTCTAACATGGTGAAGTGTTTCATTTTTTGGGCATCCCATTTGCCTTCCAAGCTTTTAGGTATGTGCAGGATCATGGTGTGCTAAAAAGTGGCGATCTAAAAAATTTGTAGTTTTGAAATATCTCAAACCATTTCAAAATCCATTCCAACTTTTTTCCCACCCACCCTGATAATAAATGAAAAAAATTAATATCTTTATAAGGTCTACTATATATTTTGATACCAAACCTATATGGTCAACTTTAAAAACATCCTAAAAATGTGCTTTTGGCCTATTTTATGTTATTTTTACTTCAAACATGTAGCTAACGAATTTTTTTCACCAAAATTTGATGAAATGAAAAGGGTTTGTTAAGAATGTTCTAATCTTTCCATAAATGTAAGGTTTGTCGAATTATGAATTTAGTAAGTGATTATTACTTATTTTCTAATGGAGTTACGTATAAAGTGCTAACTGACACACTACTTGAAAATCAACTATAACTTTCAAATGGTACAACATTTTGTAAATCCAAAAGTTGCATCACATTCTATGTTTCTTCTACTATAAGGAAAAAAAAATGAAAAATTGAATTTTGTAGAGTTTTGAATTAGTTAAGGTGTCAAACATGAGAATTTTTTTATTTCAAAAATACTAATGTAAAAAATTAATTATTTATTATTTAATTAGAATAAAAATACCCAAAAATATGTGTCACATCTAGGCATGAGTCTACTACTTATATCTATTATATTATTTAAAAATATTATAATTTTATTTTGATTAAGGTGGTTTGACATACGTCTACTTCTTATTTTTGTTCTAAAATTTTTGTAATATTGCATTTAAATTCAAAATTCTAAGTAATCATTTTTTTTTTTTGAGATAAGTCCTAGTAGTTTAGAAACTAGATTCAATTTGCTAGAGATTATTTTCTCTCAACTCTTTCATATAAAGTTAATAACAAGTAGAAAATTGCACATCAAGTTGACATAACCCTGATTTTCTAATTTGTTATTGCCACTTAAGAGCATAGTTTGGTTGACCATGATAACTAGTTTCTATGGTGGAAAGACTGGAAGAAGTACCCAAACACCTTGGTAACTAGCTACAAGTCTATGATGGGCTACTAATGGCTAGTTCCTCACCTACCCATGGTTGAAGTTCTCAACCAGCAATGACATTTACAATCTTCTCACCGTACTTGGAGTCATAGATTCTCCACTGTGTTTCAAACCATTACTAAGTCTAAAATTGCACACTTCACTTGGTGTATTCTTTTCCATGGCTTGCCTTTGGGCCCTTGGTGTGGCATTTGGGTGTTCCTAATCCCCTTACCCTTTCTGTGGTCAACCAAAGACTTTTTGCACATTTTTTGGTTCTATCGATGGGCTCAATGTTACTAGTGATAGATCCATGATATCTTTCACCCCTTCCACCCAAAACCTTTCTCTTGGCATATGGTTGTTCTAGGTGACAACACTCAAATTCCTTTCAAGTACTCCTAGATATGGCATGCTTTCAAATTGGAGATCTTATTTACCATTTAGAAAGATTGCAGTGTAGTTATTTATGCTAATAAGACACTTGATATTAATGTTGCTATGTACACTAAAGCATGTATTTATAACAATGTCATGTTCTAGATTCAAGTACAAACAAATAAAGTGGCTATGGAGGTGGCTCACTTATAGGAGCTATTGGCACATTGGCATGATGTCCCCTATATGGTTGCTTGTGTTCTGCCAGATTTGGCCTCCGGAGATCGTACCCCTCCTCACAGTTACCATCGAGGACGTAGTAGTTCTGCTCACATCTCACACACGCCTTGCTCTTAGTCTCACCACTCTTCCAATGGTGGTGCTTTTAGTCGGTGCTGCTCTTCTAGAGGCTCTAGTGGTCGACACCGCTCTGTCTCACCTCCTCTGAGGTTTGGCTTGGGGTGGTCCCCAATGGATCCTCCTATTGCTCCTACTACTAGTTGGCCCTCTGCGCACTCAGTCCCCAAGTGTGTGTTTCCTCGGTTGGACTTAGCCATTTCTCCTCCCAGCCCGAAGGAGAACAAGAAGAAGATAATGCTACTGTTATGACGGATGGGTTCCCCCTAAGCCATTTGCACACCCCACCCTAGGTGGGGATATGATGATAAGGATCCACCTCCCTTAGCTGGTACTATGCTGGCAACCTAAGGCTCTTTATGTTTTCTAAAGTTTTTGTTTATGAATAGTTGATGTCTGGCCTTAGGCCATTTGAACTCTCGAGGTGATCCTGTTTCCCTTGGCCCCTTTTTTGTGAATATTTAAATTTATTTTATTTTTATTTTTTATATAAGGAATTGACTATTCATAAAAAAAAAAAAGCTTATAAAAGATATCAAATCTGTTATTAGTCTTTTTTGTCATTTAAAAAAAATACATATTAGACTTTAAATAATGTAACTAGTTTAGATCTTATGATGAAGAGATGAAATAGTCCAAAAAATGCATTTGAGCAGCAAAATACAATTGAGCAGCAAAGTCATGGACCCAACAAACCATTAAATTGGGTTTACTAAAAACCAGAATAAGAATAAGCTATTCTTATTCCACCCTTTTTATAGAATACTGCTATGCTTTGGGATTAAATTAAGATAGACAAATTCTAATTCTAATTTTGTATTTTGCAAACAAACATGAGATTGGCGAATTCAAGTATTTAGATTTTCCTATTCCCAAATTCCTCAACCTAAATGACCTTGCTCAACAACTTATTATTGAAAATTAATTTTGAAGATTTTATGGATTTCATTTTAGATAGCACCGCAACTTTCTTATAAATGAATTACTTGACAAGGCATCCCAAAAAAATAATTATGAACTGGCATGAACTCAATTTTATGGTAATCAATCAACCAAATATCATAGGTTAAATAGAACGATTAATGTGATCACTGAATTAGATAGGATGCCTCTACCATGAAGAGATGTAGAAGTTGGTGATTGCTTATAACTAGTATTTAAATTCTAAGTGTTCCAAAGTTGCAACAAAACCGCAATAATAGACCCTTGGCTATCTTTTCTTTCCATGATATTTATGAATTCTCACATTAGGGAACGGAAATGTTTTCTAACTAAACGATACGCACGTTGTCTTCTTAGATTGTTTCATGTACGCTCCCTCCGGACCGTTTCCATACCAAATTGTCCTCCGTGAATTTTCGTCTCTCCATCCGCTGGTGTTTGCCATTGTTGAGGCATGAATTCACTATTCTTTTCGCTGTCTCAGATTTGTCTCGGCTCTCTGACACGATCTCAATAAGCTCGGCCTTTCTCATTTGGACTTTTACCTGAAAAACTCCATTGTCTTCGCTGATCTCAGAAACATTTGTATCTGATACTGTCTCGCTATTCATGTGAGAAATAACAGAATTGTATAAGAGCATACTTTCAAGCTCAGAAAGAACCCTCATTGGCTTATCCACCAACATTGGCAATTCAACAAGAAAATAGAGGTTCTTAGCGTTGAGAGTCGCATACCCATCAAGAGGTTTTTCTTTAACTTCCATATGACGAACTGCTTCTGAGTGCAAAATGACATGGCCTGGATAATCTGCGAGGATGTCATTCGCTATGAGAGGCCCATTCAACTTCAATACTTGCCCATCTAACATCACGATCTTAACACGCCCATGATGTCCTCTGAAAGAATTTCATTGCCCATCAAGCCCAGTTCGGTATACTAAGTTTAGACAACAAGAACATCTGTTGCTGGGTGTTTTAGGGTTTTTATCGATATTTCGATATGAAACTAACGTGTTTAGTCAATGTGTTGAATCAGCTTTGCTAGCGAACGTGTTTAATTACTAATATCTATGGTAATAAACCATAGATATAGATTGTTTATTTGAATTTAATTGAATATGGTTCACATGAGGCCTGGAATTTGATGGCTGTATTGGCCATTTTTGCATTTTTTAATCATATATGACAAGCAAATTGTATGACCGTATGAATTGATAGGCTAAAATTTTAGAGAACCGTCAATATAACAAATAAAATTATTAGTAAACCATCAATACAATACTTGTTATAGGCAACTTAGTATTTTATTTAATAATATACAAAAATGTGATTTTATAATATATATGCATGATAAATATGTATTTTTTTTATAAATATTTCTATTTTTTGTTTGTTTATATTTAGATATGTTTCTATTTTGATGATTGTATATTTATATTAATTCAAAATATTTGTTGAAATAAGAATATAATGAATTTTAAAAACTTATTTTTATGTATTTTTATATTACTAATTTAGAAACTTCTTTTATTTGAGATTTTTGTATATATTACTAATTTATAATTTCAAGTTATTCATTAAAAATTTTCCACATGTTATTAATTAGTATTTATTATGGTCATTTATAAAATATTTAAATTTAAAAGGATCTTTTAAATTATATCTTAAAACTAAAAAATTGACAATCTATTTTTTTGATAAAACGTAAAATGAAAGATAAGAAAACAATTTAGCCATCATTGAAAAATCATATGAAAGGTAGGGGCAGCCATCAAATTCTAGGCCTGGTTCACATGTACACTAGTGAATGTTGATCTTTAGAATGTTTACCTCATGAGGTTATCTTACTAGTGAATGAACGATGTTTGTGTTATTATACTAGGTTACCTTGTAATGCAGATGTTGCTTTCACACGCTTTGCCACTCAGCATTTGGATTCACATTTTGTCTTATGCTATTCCCCATGTGTTCTTCTCTATTTAATGTGAACTTCCTTGCCTTTCTCACTAATTTATTGTTCCTTTTTTTTTTTGGGGGGGGGGCGGTGTAAAATATTTAATAACTATAGGCATTTAATGATCGTGATAGTTTTGTCATAGATTTCTTCTATTTACTATTAAAAAAACTCTAGCAAATAAAAACCATATGTACTAATAGTCCATCACACATGTACTAAGAGGCGATCATTTTTTAACTGTTTTGGTTGGTGGTTGACCAATTTGTGCACCACTATTGGGAAATTGAAGGACTACTTGGACATTTAACCATAGTTATTAATATTTTTTTGAGTGAGTGACTATTCTTGCATGAACATAGTGGATTTTGGGTGAATGTTTTAAAATCATACTTTTGGACCACTTTGTGCTCCACAATCCCTATAGAGAGATCCGTGAACATCCAAAAGCCAAAATCCTAGTTTTAAATTCCTCACTTATCTACGAGGGTACACTGAATTTTTTTTTAAAATCTAACTTACAATTTAGGAATTATAGATGTGCAAAGTTAGCTCAACTGCCTATAAGGGTGGTTCCCCTTATGCTCCCAAATATAAATCTATTCTATGTAACAATAGAATTGTCTAGATATCGATCTTATTTAATAATCTATATTATACATAATTATGTCCATGTCACATTTTTAAGAATTGTACAAAATTAGTTCAATTAGTTCGCTAACTAATAATTTTTTGTTTGAGGTTCAAGGTTGCCAAATAGAGGTGCAAAGTCTTTGAGAAAATAAACTAAATTAGGGATACCATGAAATTTTTGCTACTCGATGCCAGAGCATAAGTTATAGAGCCTTGCACACAACAAGACTTGATCTTTGATGATGGGAGATTTGGTCTCTTATTTCTAGTTTTGTTGCTTCTCATCCTTTGTCTATTACTTCTACCTAGTTAGCTATTTAAATTTATTTCTAGAGAATTATTTTTATGTCCTCTCTCAGTCTTATGTTACTCAAATCATTTATCTAAAAGATTTATGTTTTTTTGAATATGTTCTAATAATCAAATAGTATTGTTCAACTAATGCAATTCACAAAAGATTAGAGAGGACAAGTTAAATTTCAAATGTATCATAAAACATCAATTCTAATAATATAATCAATATATTTAGTCAATCTATATTTCTATCAAAGTAATAATGAATATATAATTGACTAAGAAGAAGATTATGTTTAACTATCATTTTCTTCTTGTTTGGTCATCCGAAAAAGTATAATTTATGATACATTTACTTCATATATTCTAATACTAATTATTAATTGTCAATATATGACAATTTAGTGATAGACGTATTATTTTTAAATAGTGGAATTTCAATATTGGTCATAGTCTCATAAGGTACATAGTATAATATTGGCAAAGTTTGTATAATTTGAAAATCACAATGCCCATCATGAGTACAATAATGACACGATCATTGTTGTTCATGAATGCATTTCTTCACAAAATATATTACTTCTTTTCAATACATTAATAACATGTTATAATTTTTTCTTAAATGCATGACTTGCACGACATAGTGCTCATGTGGAACTCTTGCATATAGCTAACTATTACCATTCATAATAAATACATGATAGTTTTTTACATGCATAGACCAATCATAGTTATAATTAAATATATTTGAAATTCAACTTCTTTGGGTCCTATGACCAACCATTTTTGAACTCTATCTACATATTATAGTATGTTTATTTTATTCATAGCCACGTCAATTATCAAGTACGATAGTCCTTGAAGAGTGTACTCAAATTAAGATTATGCTTCTTTGCCATCTAGTGTACACCCTAATTATATAGTACTACCAAATAAATCTACTATTAATGTTTAACTAGTTCACATGTCTTAAATTCGTAGCCAATCCACAAGACTGAACCATTTATTCTTCATACTAATTCTAACATTTTTAAAATTCATTACATTATCAACTTGATTATAACATATTCTTAAATTATGTACACATCTTTACATAAATAGTATTTTTAAACAAAATTTAAATGAGATACAATTGTCCAAAAAAATTATAATATTAAACGTTTTCAAATATTTTCCATTTTATGATATTTTAGACTACAAAGTGAAACAATATTGATTTTGGATAATATAATTTTTGGATGCATATGTTTAAGATGATATTGTGGCTTTTTCATTATGAAGAAGTGAGACATTTTTGTCCTCTTAGTCTGGTAGTGAAAACTATTTCTACTAGTAAGGATCCTGTACTTAGGATTGTGCAAATAATTTTTAGTTATAAAAAATCTACATAACACACATGAGAAGGGGTATGCCTTTCGATTATGGTTTTTGATTTTTCTAGCACACTAACCACTAGTGTCATAGTACGTTTTAAAGAGCATGTGGATGATTATTAGTAGAAACTAATGTAGGACATTGGGCTTATAGTTAGAGAGAGTGAAACAATAGTTGAAAATTTAATTAAGAAAAGTAATAAATGATATCAATTATTTTTCATTCAAGATATCAATTGTATTTGTTCAAAGAATTTTATCGATGACATTTGAAACAATCTAAGCATAAGAATCCAAATTTTCTATAATTTGTGTGCATGCATGCACACATGCATGTGTGAGTGAGTGAGTGAACATGCACACACAAAGCATGCACACGTGTGTGTGTGTGTGTGTGTGTGTGTGTGTGTGTGTGTGTGTGTTTGTGTGTGTGTGTGTGTGTGTGTGTGAGAGAGAGAGAGAGAGAGAGAGAGAGAGAGAGAGAGAGAGAGAGATTTATATGCCAACATAATAGATGAGTTCAATCCTTGATCACATGTCAAGAAATTTTTTCACAATGTGAACATCTTATTTGATTCAAACAACAAGCTCCTTCATAGAAATATTACATCTTATTAGTTAAATTCGTTACCTCTCTATTAATTTGGATTAACAGTTTTGGCCAAAAAGTTTATTTCAATTTTAATTTGTTTCCTCTAATCTAATATAGTAATCACTTAACGCCTTTTAACACATATGCCTTTAATGGATTTGAGATACTATAGTTTATTATTAGGTCCTTATGAGGTTATAAGATACTAAACCATTTTATTGTTTCCCACTTTAGATTCTAATTAATAATCAATAATATTCACTATGTTGCCTAGCTTAATATAGTAATAATAGCAATATCATTCAAGAAAAAATATATTAAACAATAAAGAAATGATTAATAAGCAGGAGATATTTTCCACATTAACTCAAACATCATATTACTATTAGGATTGAACTATGTATTTTTAGTTAAATTACATTATCCGTTACAAAAAATTATTGTTATTTTTTAATATATTAATTACCACTTACATTTTTGTTAAAATAAATCAACACCCTTTTAAAATAAGATTATTTTGGTATCAAACCTACTATATGTTGTTATTATACATACTAGTTTTTGCAAATAATAATTTAGGAAGGTCAAATATTTTACTTAATATTAAACTAGAAAAGAGAGTTTACAAAGAGGGGTAGTTACACACACACACACACACACACACACACACACACACACACACACACACACACACACACACACACACACAACAAACAAAGGGTATTAGGAATAAATGATGATATTTTTATGTTTCATTAATCTTTAGATACAATAATATATAGTGCAAAAATCTGTGAGTTTTAAATTGATAGCTTGTTATAGATATTTTTTCATTGTTTTGTTGTTGGAGAAGTCGAAGAAGAAGAAGAAGGAGAGTCAGCTCCAAGTACCTTGTTTTTCTATTCTTGGTGCTCTATGTTTACATTTTACTATTTGGCCCATGGGCCTTTTTTTGTTAAAAATTACTAGACACTACTACACTTCTCACTTACTTGATTAACATGCTTACAATTATACCTAGCCCAATTTAAGTTCATGGGCATAAACAAAGTCTAGTAATCTGTTAGTTTTAAATTGATAGCTTTTTATAGATTTTTTTTCGTTGTTTTTTTGTTGGAGATGTCAAATAAGAAGAAGAAGGAGAGTTAGCTCTGGGTACCTCATTTTTCTCTTCTTGGTGCTCTATGTTTACATTTTATTATTGCGCCCATGGGCTTTTTTTTGTTAAAAATTATTGGACACTACTACACTTATCATTTCCTTGATTAACATACTTACAATTATACCTAGCCCAATTTAAGTTCATGACCTTATTTTTAGTATTAAGGAATGGTGTTAGTTAATCTAATGATATTGACTTACGATTTATTCTCACCCTTGTTTCATGTCTTTGTGTTAGCCCCCATTTTGTCTTCTTTTTAATATCAATATCATTTATACATTGTTATAAATGTATTACACCAACATTCCTCCCCTTAGTACATTTACCCTAGAAATAAATAAAAAATGCCCTACCTTAGAGATCCCCCCTAAAGGCTCACATAGAAGAAAACATGGTGAATGCATAATATGAATACATATTTGGGAAAAATGTTTTCTTTTTGAAGTAGTAGATTCTAAAACAAGCAAGGCTCCATCAAGTTATCTTGTCACCCTCATAAATATGTTTCTTTGAGCTATGTTATTTAATCATAAATCCTTTAATTATTCAACAATGATCCTTAAGAAATGCAATAAATCTTTATCATTGTCTAGTTACCTCGGAAGAGTATAATTACAATTCATATACTCTAAAGCTCACTTAACTACTGGTATCTCTAACTATTGTTGTCTATTAGTGTCAAACACTTAGTGATATAGAACACAAAGTTAGTTGCTCATCACTATGATCGACCTACTCTATATAGGCTGACAATATAAATAATTTTAACTAAACATGTTTATGTCGAGCTCTATAGGAATTGAGCAAGTATTCAGTCATAGAGTATTTTAAGTCTAAGATGAGTATAGTGATTACCAAGAAGTCAGAGAATATTGATACCAAGCTATAAAGAAGATGCCAAGAATAGTGGAGACTGAGTGATAATAGAAAGAATAGTGAATGCTAAGTATTAGAAATAGTTTGTGTTGAGATACACAAAATTGACATTCAACTCAGGAATGCTATAAACTTTGAGGTAAAGCATTTCAAGCTGACACTGACATGGCATTTAATATTTATGGAGGTTCTTATAGAGGCTATTACATGTTTTATGATGTGGATCCTAGATCGCTATGAGAGATGAACAACCAATTAGAGGAAAAGGGGAAGATTCTAGAAAACTCTTTAGAAATAATTAAATAGACAAATTTGAAACCCTATTTTTATGATCATTGAGAGACATAAGGTGAAAGAACAAGTTATTTGTGTAATCACATAGAGGGAGAGACCTTATGAAGCATTGAAGTAAAATAAAGATATATCAAATTAGAAGATCAGATTAGATTGAAGAGTGGATATCCAAAATCACTTTTTTAGAGAAAACTAAGGATCAGATACTGAATCAATTTTAATAGATTCAGTCTAGGATAATCCCTTAACATAGTGGTTTTAACAAACTTCTGTATATCTCTTAACACAGTCCTTACTTTATTGCAAGTGTAAAATATTCTCACAATGTAATACCTAATAGTCTTAAAAACCTTTAATAGGGTAGACCCTTCACATGGTAGATAATAAAAAATGATTAGAATTGTAACCCTAATAGGTTAACATTGTTATTGTAGTAGTGAAAATTTGTGGGTGTCATCCCCACCCTAGTTTTACCTTCACCTTGGAGGGTTTTTGGGTAACCAAATCTTGTATTTTGTGTTTCATTTCATGCATGTGATTGATATTTTAGATCTACATGTTACAAAAATTTTTATTTATATGTTATGTTATACATGCATTAGATATTAGATGGTAAATGAGTTGAATGCACTAAGGTTATGTTGAAAGATAAAAGTTTTATAAATCCTAATTCACACACCCCCCACCACCCCCCCCCAGTATCTTAGTTTCCCAATTAAGACTTCCAAATATTGGTATTAGAGCAAAGGTTCTCTTGGAAAAGTGTTTTTTTAAAGTCATTTAGAGAAAATTGGCATTTTAAAGTGATTTAGAATAAGTTTGATTGAATGAAGATTTGAGTATTGCCAAGTTAGAGAAGAAGTTTCAAATCTTCAAACCCTAACAAAGAAAAGTGTTAATTTCATCTTCCGCAAGAAAGAGCCAAGGATTAGAGGTAAATAACATTCAATTGGTGATGAGTGATGCTTATTGTCCACCTAAATTTCTTGTTATTCTTGAGATTACAATGAAAGGGGACTCAATGGGTGCATTATCATCAATACCACCAAAGTCATTATGATTCATGATGTACAAAGTTGCTACATGTGCACAATTTGAGAGTTTGGTGAATATGAGATCCATGGATCATATGATAAATTACATGACAAAGGTATTTTGAAGGATGAATTCAAAATTGTTGAGAGGAAAGGGTTAACTCATGCTCAAGATTTTCAAAGGAACTTTAAGATTGAATCAATCAAGGTTGTATTGAGAAAGATCCCTAATATGAAGTTATGGATATACAATGAACCCATTGAGATAATAGAGAAGATGATTCACAAGGTTACAATGTATCATACTTTAGACAAGAAAAAGACCATGCAATTTCTGAGTCAAGAATAAAATGGGGCAAGGACAATGGCTAAGTAAAATGGTTCAAGGGATGTCCATCTCTACAATTACAAATCCAATGATTGATTTTCTAGTGAGAATAATATCTCATGAATTCTAACAATCAAGTAGATTGACCAATGTGCCATGTATGATAGTTGACTAGCATGGAGAGTTGTCATGAAGGATCATGAATATGATCTTGCCAAGTTACAAAAATTACAATTGGCAGAAAACCTTAAATCCATCAGGAAGGCGAAGAATTATACATGTAAGTTTGGATCACTTATTATGTGTATTGTATTTTATGTGTAGAATTATTTTCTTGGTATTGACAATATTTTTTGGGAGAAAGGAAAGCCTATAACAAGACAAATCAATGAGCATATAACTTAGTTAGGAGAAAATTTTGAGAATGCTATGTACATCTATTTTGAAGAGCTCAAATAGAGAATGAGAAAGAGAATGAGGATAGTAGAAGAGTTAGTAATGAAATACTACTGTGATGTATACTTTTTAGTGGATATAGATAATACATTTGTACATGCAGTAAATCCTAGGAAAGCATGGCTAAAAGCATTTGACCATGAAATTGATAGTGACATTGTGAGTGAAAATATTATTGCACTATTTAAAGAGGAAATTGATATAGAAGAAAAACCTTTTGACAAGTATGAAGAAGCCAAGGAAAAAATTACTATTGATATCAAAATAGATTCTCAAGAGAAGAAAATAAAGAAAATGATTAAAGACCTAGAGGTGAAACTAGGCACCAAAGGCAAAGGAAAAGAACCTTTGCAACTCACACAAGGTACAAGTGAAGAGGAAATATAGTGGTGATGATGAAGAGGAAGAAGGAGAAGGAGATTAGGGTACAACCCTAGTTGTGGTTACTCTACCTACAAAGAAGGCTAGGTTTGTAAAAATTGAAGCAAGGAAGGTTGAAAGAAGTTAGCAGTGGCACCCCTCTCTCCTCAACCATTGACTAAATCAAAGTTTAGGGTAGAAGTAGTGAGTGTTGAGCCATCAACAAAGAAATGAGTAATAAAGACTACTAACAAAAGTGGCTCAAGTGCAAAGAAGAAGAAAACACAATCCCCTAAGAGAAAAACAACATGAATAAGATTGGTTAAGAAGAAAGAAACTAAAGAGGAAGATGCAAAGAGAATAGAATCATATAAACCCATACATTACCAAGTCACTATTTCTAAAAGAATAAAGACTATTTTAATGAGGTATATGTAAAAATTCTAAGCTTTGTAGGCCTATCAAGTTTTAGATTTGTAAAATATGATACATTGAATAATGAGGACAAATCAAAAGTAGAAGAACCAATGGTAGATATGATGGCAAATGATAAATTGGATGCTAATGAATTGGAGAAAAATATTCCAATTTTTTTATAGAAAAGGGAAGATAAAAGATGGCAATAGGCATCCATAGTAGAGAAAGACATAAAAGAAGGCACATTAGCCAAGATTATATCTTATTTGTTAAAAGAATAGAAGGTAACATTTTTGGAGAAGTATAGGAACATATTTGGTGCTAAATTTGGAATTTTCATGATTCTTCATAATAAAATTGAAGTTTTTGAGAAAAATGAGTTACTATGGAAGAGCATTTTTGGTCTTGTCACTAAAGAAGTGGCACATGAGAAATAGTTTGAGATAGTGACCATCCAAGATGATCAAATTCATGAAGTGAGTTGAGGTATGTGTTGTCACTTAGGTTTGCACCCTTGTCCAAGGCCTATGCGTGAAGACAACCTAGTGAAACAACCTCCAAGCTATGGGACTTGAACTGCAAGGTTGAGTCTCTGGAGAAGGCCAACTTCCTCTTACTGTCAGGGCGCACCTATCTACTCTCAGAAGAAAAAGGGAGAAAGAGAGCACCAAAGAAAATCTACCTAGTCTAATCTAAGGCGGTGATGCAGCAAAACAGAGTGTTAAGACTCATTCCTGCCCATATATGCACTTACAGAACTAGGGTAACATCCAAAAGTCATACATGTCCAGACATATATCGATCAATAATCACATACAGATCAGAAAACCAACTGAATGACACCAGGAAAAGAAGATTTCACTTGTATATTATCCAATAGGCCAAAGATAGATACAGTATGTGGACCACTAATCTCAATAATGTATCAATGAGAGGAAAAATGAAGCACATACACATTGACCACTGAAAAGAATGGCACAGGATGCTATGTAGCTCAGAGACACAGGGATTCTACACTGCAGGTCTGCAAACAGTAGCAGAGAAAATCAGGAAGAATCGACCCTAAGAACAAGTCACCAAATTGCCTTTATAGATTAGGCATAACTGAAGATCTCTGCATTACATTCACTTCTCACTTACTGGCATTAACTTTCCATCCTGAGAATCCAATCAAAGATCTGATTGAACATGGCTTGCATACCAAGAAATTTTATATCCCTCTGAGAAAGAGCTTGGAGAAGATAGGAACGGTGCCACAACATTCCCTGACATGGTAGGTGGATCAACTAGATAGATGGAGTGTCCCTCTGCACCTGATATTCATTCTGAGTTGGTGGAAATTGATTATGAAATTAGATCCACGGCAAAAAAAAAATGATTTCTATCCTTTCTTGTTCACAAAACAGCAGGGTAAAAAAAATCAACAGGTCCACATGCTAACTGGGCCATGTGGGGCAATCACTTTCCTCCCCTTTGCCACCCTGGCAGTCCTCTTCACGGGCTGACCGCACCTTTATGTTTGACTGGGTGCTATGTCGCTATGGGCGCCATGCCCTAAAATTCCTAATTGCGACATAGTGCCCAACAGTTATCTCTATCCGTGGTGGTACCAAACTGTGACCGTGATGCCCCAACCTGACTGTATCATTGACTTGGCAACTTAATTGTCAATCATAACTATGATGTTAACTACGCATCCCCCCTGGGCCCCAAGGACACATGGTAGAAAGGCTCCAACTCGCTATGGAAAACCTCGCGCAACTTCCCCATAGCGTGATGGCGCTTGCCCCTGATCTCTGCAGATCTGACAACTCAAAACTCAACCCCTGACTGCGCTAGCCACATTGAAGATCTAGTGCCACCTCATGTATGCATTTTGATTCAGCACACATAGCTGTCCCTGATTCACCATAAAACTAATCGCCGTCAATACACCTTTTCGACGCTGCAGTCTGCCCGTCGTGAGACTTTCGACCTGCCGCAAACTTTTCAATCTGCGACCAGGCCCATTCCACTTGGCACCGCCTCAGCGATGCATCCTGGCGAGACTTGACCCTACCGACACGTGGCGAAAGGGAGCCAACTCGCTATGCAAAAAATGTTGCATCTTCGCCATGGCGAGATGGCGCCTGCCACCAATCCATTTCCAATCTCAGGATCACAAAAAACTTGACCTCCCACGACCCACCTTCCTTATTAAATTGTCGGGCCCGCTGGCACGTGGTGTCTCCTTGTTGTTTTGTTGGCTACTTGAATCTAACTGCGCCAGCAGCATGAAATGTGGTCCCACCAAGACACGTGGCGCACAGGCGCTATGTCACCGACGTTAACTCTCGGGCAAGTCTCGATAGCGAGACAGCGCAAGTCGTAGATCCCTGCGGATTCGACGATTGTGAAGACTCGCCATTTCTTCTGGAACTATTGGGCTCGCTGTATGCTGTGCACTGACTCATACACGTGGCACTTCCTTGTTTGGTTTGACAAAACGTCAGCTGGCAACCCAAGACCTGATCCGCAGAGAGACCACGTATCAGCTAGGCGCCATGTCGCTATGCGAAAATCGAGGCCAAATTCCCATAGCGCCATAGCGCCCACTGACAGCGTGCCTTGAGATCTACGTGTGTCCCCATCTATTTTGCCACGTCGACTGCACATGCACAGTACCTGTTGGGACCCGTCCGTCTGATCATTTCTTGCCATGGTGAACTTTTTGCTTGGGCGCTATGTCGCTATTAGAAAACGTATGGGTTTTTCGTTGGTGCCATAGCGCCTCGTCGTGTTTCTGAAACCTCTGGGCCGTGAACCTGTCTTCCCGCCACCACGAAACCTCTGACCTTTCGTACTCTGCGACGTGCGACCGAACCCATCCCACTCATTTCCATATTCGTAACTACATCACACCTTGGACGACACCTAGCGATCCTTGGTGAGACCTGGTCCTGTCGATGCCACATGGTGGATGGTCGCCATGTCGCTATGATAAAATCCGCACATCTTCGCCATAGCGAGATGGCGCCATCTGT
Organism: Cupressus sempervirens; assembly: GCA_028749045.1. Taxonomy (NCBI): domain Eukaryota; kingdom Viridiplantae; phylum Streptophyta; class Pinopsida; order Cupressales; family Cupressaceae; genus Cupressus; species Cupressus sempervirens. The sequence continues at coordinate 723,296,058 of CM053792.1, forward strand.
TGATGCGATCAAATTCGACGATCGTGAGGACTCGTCGTACCTCGTGCTTTTGCCCTCCATGTCGATACACCTGGCATATGTGGCAGTCCTTCATTGGCCTGACGTAGCACCATTCTGGCAAAATCCATAACACTTGGCCCCAGTGACCTTGGACGTGGTACTAAGGCGCTATGTCACTATGGGAAAATCGAGGCAACCTTCCCATAGCGAGATAGCGCCCAACTACCATCTTACCCTTTGATGCGAACGTGGCATATTTTGAAATGCCACAGTGGTAGATGAGGTACCACCCTGACCAATCACGAGGCCATAATGTTAGATAGCTCATCCCACCTGTGCCGTCCTACGGTCCCACCAAGCCTAAGAGTCCATCATGGTCTGTTTTCTGTTTGGGCGCTATGTCGCCAATGGAAAACTCGTGAGTTTTTCGATGGCACCATGGCGCCCCACCAGCATTTCTAAACTTTTCGGCTGCCTGACCTCTTCCCGCCGCAAAACTGGCCTATCATAGACTTGCTTGCCGTCACACCTCCCGGCCGGCCGCTATGTTGCCTTCGGCGATAAGGACCCATTTCCCATTAGCGACATGGCGTCCTCCGGTGATACACATCATCTTCTGGCCCGTTGTCTTAACAATGGTCTTTGTCTCGCAGACCCACCATGCCACGCGTCATAAGGGCGCCATGTTGCTATGGAGAATTGCGTTGGAAATCTCGTTAGCGACATAGCGCCTAACCATTGATTTGCGCAGATCGGACGATGGGGAACATGTGGGTAAGAGAAAATAGACCTAGGGGACTTAAGAAATATTGCAAGGTTTGAAATATTTAATTTTTTCTTATTCCCTAGGTGATTTGAATATTATTTGAACTGGAGGGAGGGACCGTTGGGAGGGCAAGCACTTCAAAATTTGAAATGTGGCGGGGGGGCAAGATCTGGTAACATTCTGGCGACTCACAGGGGATGCAAGCCTGCTATGCATCAGACCAGTGGCCTTATGTATCCATTGGGCTATGGAGTCAAAAAATGGGTCTGGTGAACTGTAAAACCCTAACCACTGCCTGTGAGAGGTTAAAACATGAAACCCTGCAACTGGAGCCAAAAAACAAAAACTTCCTCCTCTACAACCTCAAAACTTCGAAACCTGGCTACTCACAGAGAGAAACCCGTGCACATGCACTTCTTGGAAAGCAGGAACAACAGAAAGAAACTAAACTATTTATGTAAATGGATTCCCAAATTTTCAGAAATAGGGCTTTAGATAGATCCCATTGACTGGAATGGGCAGACTTTCACCATTTGGCCTGCTTAGCTGGAACGCATTGGCCTATTTGCAGCTGGAGATCAGATAAGGGCCACTCCATAGTGGATCAAATTTGGAGTGCCTTCCTGGTTTTGCTCTGTCTGAATCCCACTTGAGAACCAAATCCCCTTCTCTGAAGATTTTGGCCCTTGCCTTCTTGTCAAAGCTCCTTTTCATCTGCTGTTGATGTATCTCTAGAGTTTGCATAGCTTTGCTTCTCTTTTCTTCCAGTTCAATTAGTTCTGCCATTCTTACTGACATGGCATCATCTTCAATTAGTTCCTGCTGATGAGCCAACTCCAAGGATGGGAATTCCAATGAGATTGGGAGTCTGGCCTCCCTACCATATACCAGCACAAAAGGTGAATTCCCAATAGATCTCTTGGGTGTTATCCTATCAGCCCACAGAGTAGCCCTTAATTTTTCATGCCAGACCCTTTGATTGTCTTCTATTGTTCTCTTTATGATTCTGATCAGATTGTTATTGGAGGATTCAACCAAACCATTACCCTGCGGGTAGTAATTTGATGATGTGCTCAGATAGATATTGTGACTCATTGTCCATGCACAAATCTAGGTTCCAACAAAAGATTTGGCATTATCTGAGATGATAGTAGAAGGAGCTCCAAACCTAGATACAATTCCATCAAGGAATTCAACAACTGATGGCTCTGTAGCATCCTTCAAGGCAACTGCCTCTGTCCACCTAGTGAAATAATCGGTAGCAGCTAAGATCCATTTATGACCTGCGCTAGATGGAGGATTAATGGGGCCTATGAAATCCAACCCCCACTGGGTGAAGGGCTGATCCACCTGAATGGGGTGAAGAGGGAGAGCTGCAAGTCTCTGTTTGCCTGAGAAGAAAGCGCACTTCTCACATTTTCTCACATACCTATGACAATCATGAAACAAGGATGGCCAGTAATAACCAGCCCTCGTGATCTTTATGGTAGTTGTTCTCGCAGAGAAGTGGCCACCATCAGGGCCATCATGGAGTTCTTTAATCATCCTTTCAGCCTGATCCTCTTCAACACATCTCAACAGGGTCCCATTAAAATCCCTCCTGAATAGGATATCATCAATCACAACATAGGGAATGGATTGTAGTCTATATTGTCTTCTTTTATCTCTGTCCAATCCCTGAGGGTATCCATTCCCTGATAAAAAGTTCCTCATGTCATCCATCCAGCTCCTTGGGGCATTCACATTTCTTTCCTCCTGCTGCTCTGCAATTACCATAGCAACTTCTTCATCTAAATCCTGACTTGATAACATTTCTTTGCATAATCCTCTCCCTCTTACCAATTTGGTAATCTAAATTTCAACATCATATTCCATTACCCTAGTGATCCATCCAGCTCTCTTCTCACTGATATCTTTGTTTAACAGGAAGTCTTTTACACTTGCATGGGGCACTAACAAATGGATCCTATTATGGGATAAGAGGTGTCTGAATTTCTTCAAGGCTCTAATGACTGCAAGGGCTTGCTTCTCAACAAAACTATACTTATCTTCATATTCCTTGAGCCCTTCACTAAAGAAGGCTATGGGCTGCTCCTCATTCTTGTCATTTGTCTGAATCAAGACAGCAGAAACACTTGACTCACCACCTAAAGTGTAGAGGATGAAGTCTTTCTCAAAATTTGGGTTCATGAGAGTGGGGACCGAGGCTATGGCTGCCTTAATTTCTTCAAAACTCTCCTTCCCCTCCTTGGTCCATGAGAAGACCATATCTTTCTTAAGCATGGCTGTGAGGGGTTTCACCATGATGGCAAGATTAGGAATAAACCTTCTTACAAAATTTATCCTACCAAGGAAACTTTGCAGCCCCTTCTTGTGTTTAGGGAGAGGAAGGGCAAGTATTGCTTTTTTTCTTTCTGGATTAATGGTCAATCCATCCTTAGATACAATGTGTCCCAATAGTTTTCCTTGGCTTGTAGCAAAGACACACTTGGCTGGGTTAAGAGAAACCCCAAACTCTCTACATCTTAGAAATACTTGTTTCAAATGATCAAGATGATTTTCTACATTCTTGGAATACACAATTATATCATCAAGGTATACTAAGACAAACTTGTCAATTAATCTTTTGAAAGCTACCTCCATTTCCTTTTGGAATGTGGCATATGCATTTGTTAATCCAAATGGCATTTTGCAATAAGCATAGGTGCCCCATTTAGTAGTAAATGCTATCTTGTATCTATCAGACTCTTTAACCAGCACTTGGTTATAACCAGAAAACCCATCAAGAAAAGAGAATCTCCTTGACCCACTGACCTTGGACAGAATTTGCTCCATAGAAGGAAGAGGATGGTGATCCTTAAGGGAAGCCTGATTAAGATCCCTAAAGTCCACACACAATCTAATTTCTCCATTCTTCTTCCTCACAGGGACAAGGTTAGCCACCCATGATGAGTGTTTAATAGGAAAAACTATGTTAGCTTCAATCAACTTGGATAGCTTTTTCCTCATCAAAGGTTCAATCTTGGGATTCACTAGCCTCTGCTTTTGTCTTACTGGTTTGACCCTATCAACCAAATCTATGGTATGCTGAAACAAACTAGGGTCGAAACCTTTTAAGTCATCATATGTCCAAGCAAATACATCACTAAATTTTTGACATAGATGAATGAAATTTTCTTGCTCAGCTTCAGAGCATACCTTCCCCATGTTAAGAGATTTTCCATCAGCAATAGTAACTAGAGCATGATCATCCTTTTCTGTAGCTAGATTTATTCCTTTGCCCCTTGTCTGATCATCAGGATTAAAGACACTCTCCAAGGTGATGAGACCCTTGGGCATCTTGTTGGAACTAAGGTGAATGATCTGATCACCATACTGATCTTGTAATCTTGACTGATTTCTTTCTGAAAATTCTGCTTCATTCTGCAAGAAACTCACAATTTGCTCATCAGACTCAAACACCTACCAATGAGTATTATTATCAGGAACAGCAGGCCTTACTACCACCCTTATTTGTTGCTTCCTCTCTTCCTCAAGATTCCCTGGCACATCATAAGATGCACCCACTGCTGCAAGTCTATCAGCATATTTGTTTTCTTTCCTAGGAATGCTTTGGATATTAAATGCTTGGAAACCCTCAAGCAAATCCCAAACTCTGTGTTTGTAAGACTTGAGTAGGCCATTTTTGGTGATATTCTGATTTCTCACTTGGTTCACTACCAACTCACTGTCTCCATATACTTTCAAGGCTTGAATTCCCCTCTTTTGGGCAAGTAGGAGACCTTGGATCAAGGATTCATACTCGGCCACATTATTGGTACAACTGAATTGGAGACTAAAAGAGAAGTAGTATCTTATTTGTGTAGGAGAGATCAACATAACACTGGCCCCTGCTCCATTTCTATTCCTTGAGCCATCAAAGTACATATTCCATATTCCACTCATGTCATCATTAGCTCCAACAAGATCAGGAACTTGAGCCTCCTTCTCTATTATGCAATATGTACTAAGGCCTGTCTCAAGAGTTTCCGACATAGGCTCAAACTGACATGTATTTTCCCACTCATCCAAGAAGAAATCAAGAATCTCTACTATGGAGGTGGCAGGCTCATTTACTATGTCATTTTCATCCATCTCCAAAATAGGGCAATTCATATTGATGAAGTTGGGAGTGTAGGGTTCAGTGTGATGAAGGGCTTGAGGTTCTGCTCTTATTGAAGCATTGGCCCCATATCTGGTCTTAAATGACATATAAGACCAATCAACAGATATGAATCCACCAATTTGAGCAGTGAAGTCTCTTGAAAGACAGATGGTGAAATAGGGCTTGACCTCAGCAACAGATATGTCTTGAATCACAGTACAACCAGGGCATGCATGTAGGGTCATTTCCACACTTCTAAGGATGCCTACGGTTTTGACAGTACTCCCATCTAGTTGTAACACATCCCTAACAATGGGCTCATATTTCATCCCTAAAGCATCAGCAACACACCTAGGCATTACTGAGCTACTAGCCCCCAAATCTATCATGCAATTATGGACTAATTTGCTCCCTATAATCAGAGAAACATAAAATGGAGGAGGTCTAACCTTTTTACTTGTCTCCACATCTCCTGTTGGTTGTACTAAACTAGTGGCACTCTCCACGGTAGATGACTGATCCTTGGGTTCAATCCTTCCCAATTCTTGCTGCAGCATCTTCCTCTGCATTGGTATGGTAGCAACAGCATCCCACATGGAAATGTTTACATTGGTCTTCTTCATTTTCTCTACCACACTCAATGGTGCGTTAGGAATTTTGGTAGAAACTTTGGGAGCTGCACTCATGAGAGGTTGAGATGGAGTAACATAGGGATCACTTGCATTCTCCTCTCTCGGACCTTTCCTTTGCTGTTGTGAAGTGTTTTTTTTCTCATTTTCTGTCTGTGTGTTAGGCGTAACACTTGAAGTTGAGGCCTTCTTAGGAGAAGGAGGAGCAGCATGTTCCATAGCTCTCTTCTTACTTCTTGTGTTATGAGCAACGAAATCCTGGTTTACATTACAATGCTCCTCCATCTGGTGATTCATGAAAGAGCAATTGCCTTGCCTTTGGATATATGAGGCCTCCTTGGGATGATCTTCCTTGTGTGATTGCTTTACTGTAGGCTCCTGGACAGTTAAGGCCAAATAAGATTCTGCCTTCTGACACATGCGAAAGGTATAAGAATAGTTGCAAGAAGGACAAAAATCTTGATCTTGGGCAAAGTTATTTTGAGGGACTATAGCTCTGTTCTGATTTGAGCTTGAAGCAGAAGCATGACTATTCTGTCTATTCTGATCGAAAGAGCTATTCCACTGATTAGGAGGCCTACCACCACTTGGAGCCTGATATTGTAATTGGGGAGGCTTGCCACTTTGGGCTTGCTGCCTTTCTAAGGCCACCACCTTGTTACTCATCTTTTGTATTAGAGAAAAACTATCCTCTAATCTCTTCCCTTGGTCCTTCAACTCCCTCCCCTGCTCTTGTAATTTTTTATCCAGGGTCTTCTCTCTTTTATCTGTGTTCAGCACTAGACCTTGGAGCATTTCCTTGAGTTCATCTATTCCATTTGAGGATGTGGAAGCTTGGGGAACTGGAGTAAGGGCTTGTGACGTAGAAATTGTAGGAAGGGGGGCTATTGCTGGTTGGTGGTTGGGGACATCCGGAAAGAAGGGCATAGGAGGTCTTGGAGCCAACTTTCCACCTTGTATTAGGATATTCTCAGCTTTTATAGCTGTCTCATAAGCATTTGGTAATGTATCTCCTCCCATAGTTTGGATAGTAGTGGCAATGTCACTGTTGAAAGCTCTAAGGTAATGCAAGAAAGCATTAACAGGGGTAGGTTTTACTATAGTAGGTATTCTATCCCATGTCTTTTGGAATCTGTAGTTAAAATCAGTCATACATTCATGGGGGGCTCTTTTTATTGTAGTCAGTTGCTCTAATAGTGACAAATGGTCACTCTTATCCTCAAAATGTTTGCATAATCCTGCTCCTAGTCCATCCCAATCAGTTATGGAACCACGAGCTAAGCCTCTATACCACTGTAATGCTTTTCCTTTTAAAGATGAGGCTAAAAGTCTGACAGCAACATCATCTTCTGTAATACCATGAATATTGCAGACATTCGCTACCTCTTGGATATGCTCTAAAGGGGAAATAGAAGTTTCACCAGTAAAATCAGGTATACTTTTTAGTGTAGATACTGGTATATCATGTCTTTGGGCTAACAATAGAGGGCTTCCACCATTAAAGGTGGCAAAAGCATGAACTCTTGGCTATGCCATATAAACAAGTGTTCTATTGATGAGCGTTGATGGCAATCTAGGTTGAGTTCGAACAGTAGGGGGAGTAGATAGAGATCTTACAAGTATATCAACTGTTATTCTACCCCTAACTGGTGATAGTGAAGTTCTACTCCTTCTTCTCCTAGGATTTGAAAGAGAAAGCTCTTGATATTGAAATTTACCTCTAGAAGACACCCTTGTTTTAGTCCTGTGCATGAATCACTGCAAACTTGGTCTGGAACCAGACTTTTTGATGTTCAGAGTCGCCAAGTACTTGAAGAATTAGCCTCTTGAAGGCTTGAATACTGAAGCTAGCACTACTTCTTCAGTGTTGATCCCTGGAATTCTCTCTTCTTAACACCAGTAGACCTTAAATCTTCTGATATGAGTCCAACTGGGCGTGCCAAAAACTATTCACTTAGGTTTGCACCCTTGTCCAAGGCCTATGCACGAAGACAACCTAGTGAAACATGGAAACAACCTCCAAGCTGTGGGACTTGAACTGCGAGGTTGAGTCTCCAGAGAAGGCTAGCTTCCTCTTACTGTCAGGGCGCACCTATCTACTCTCAGAAGTAAAAGGGAGAAAGAGAGCACCAAAGCAAATCTACCTAGTCTAATCTAAGGTGGTGATGCACCAAAATAGAGTGTTCAGACTCATTCCTGCCCATATATGCACTTACAGAACTAGGGTAACATCCAAAAGTCATACACGTCTAGACTTATATTGATCAATAATCACATACAGATCAGAAAACTAACTGAATGACACCAGGAAAAGAAGATTTCACTTGTCTATTATCTAATAGGCCAAAGATAGATACAGTATGTGGACCACTAATCTCAATAATGTATCAATGAGAGGCAAAATGAAGCACATACACATTGACCACTGAAAAGAATGACACAGGATGCTATGTAGCTCAGAGACACAGGGATTCTACACTGCAGGTCTGCAAGCAGTAGTAGAGAAAATTAGGAAGAATCGACCCTAAGAACAAGTCACCAAATTGCCTTTATAGATTAGGCATAACTTAAGATCTCTACATTACATTCACTTCTCACCTACTGGCATTAACTTTCCATCCTGAGAATCCAATCAAAGATCTGATTGAACATGGCCTGCATACCAAGAAATTTGATATCCCTCTGAGAAAGAGCCTAGAGAAGACAGGAATGGCGCCACAACATTCCCTGACATGGTAGGTGGATCAACTTGATAGATGGAGTGTCCCTTTGCACCTGATATTCATTCTGAGTGGGTGGCAATTGATTATGAAATCAGATCCATGACAACAAAAAAAAATGATTTCTATCCTTTCTGGTTCATGAAACAGCAGGGTAAAAAAAACAACCAGATCCACATGCTAACTGGGCCACGTGGGGCAATCACTTTCCTCCCCTTTGCCACCCTGGCAGTCCTCTTCACGCGCTGACTGCACCTTTATGTTTGACTGGGCACTATGTCGCTATGGGCGCCATGCCCTGAAATTCCTAATAGCGACATAGTGCCCAACAGTTATCTCTATCTATGGTGGTACCAAACTGTGATCGTGATGCCCCAACCTGACTGTATCATTGACTTGGCAACTTAACTATCAATCATAACTAAGATGTTAACTGCGCATCCCCCCTGGGCCCCAAGGACACATGGCAGGAAGGCTCCAACTCGCTATGGCAAACCTCACGCAACTTCCCCATAGCGCGATGGTGCCTACCCCTGATCTCTACAGATCTGACGGCTCAAAACTCAACCCTTGATTGCGCTAGCCGCGTTGAAGATCTAGTGCCACCTCATGTCTGCATTCTGATTCAGCACACGTGGTTGTCCCTGATTCACCATAAAACTAATCGCCGTCAATACACCTTTTCGATGCCGCAGTCTGCCCGTCGTGAGACTTCTGACCTGCCGCAAACTTTTCAATCTGTGACCGAGCCCATTCCACTTGGCACCACCTCAGCGATGCATCATAGCGAGACTTGACCCTACTGACACATGGCGAAAGGTCACCAAGTCGCTATGCAAAAAACCTTGCAGCTTCGCCATGGCAAGATGGCGCCTGCCACCGATCCATTTCCAATCTGACGGTCACAAAAAACTTGACCTCCCACGACCCACCTTCCTTATTAAATTGCTTGGCCCGCTGGCACATGGCGTCTCCTTTTTGGTCTATTGGCTACTTGAATCTAACTGCGCCGGCAGCATGAAATTTGGCCCCACCAAGACACGTGGCGCACGGGCGCTATGTCACCGACGTTAACTCTCGGGCAAGTCTCGATAGCGAGACAGCGCCAGTCGTAGATCCCTGCAGATCCGACGATCGTAAAGACTTGCCATTTCTTCTGGAACTACTGGGCTCGCTGTACACTGTGCATTGACTCATACACATGGCACTTCCCTGTTTGGTTCGATGAAACATCAGCTGGCAACCCAAGACCTAATCCATAGAGAAACCACATGTCAGCTAGGTGCCATGTCGCTATGCAAAAATCGAGGCCAAATTCCCATAGCACCATAGCGCCCACTGACAGCGTGCCCTGAGATCTACGTGTGTCGCTATCTATTTTGCCACACCGACTGCGCATGCACAGTACCCGCTGGGACCCATCCGTCTGATCATTTCTTGCCATGGTGAACTTTTCGCTTGGGCGCTATGTCGCCATCAGAAAATGCATGGGTTTTTTGTTGGCGCCATAGTGCCTCGCCATGTTTCTGAAACCTCCGGGCTATGAACCTATCTTCCTGCCACCACGAAACCTCTAACCTACCGTACTCTGCGACGTGCGACCGGATCCATCCCACTCATTGCGATATTCGTAATTGCACCACACCTTGGACGACACCTGGCGATCCTTGGTGAGGCCTGGTCTTGTCGATGCCACGTGGCGGATGGTCGCCATGTCGCTATGATAAAATCCGCACATCTTCACCATAGCGAGATGGCGCCATCCATTGATGCGATCAAATCCGACGATCATGAGGACTCATCGTACCTGATGCTTTCGCCCTCCATGTCAATACACCTGGCATATGTGGCAGTCCTTCATTGGCCTGACGTAGCATCATTCTGGCAAAATCCATAACACTTGGCCCCACTGACCTTGGACGTGGTACTAAGGCGCTATGTCGCTATGGGAAAATCAAGGCAACCTTCCCATAGTGAGATAGCGCCCAACTGCCATCTCACCCTTTGATGCGAACGTGGCATATTCTGAAATGCCACAGTGGTAGATGAGGTACCACCCTGACCAATCATGAGGCCACAACGTTAGATAGCTCATCCCACCTATCCCGTCCTATGGTCCCACCAAGCCTGAGAGTCCGTCATGGTCTATTTTCTGTTTGGGCGCTATGTCACCAACGAAAAACTCATGAGTTTTTCGATGGCGCCATGGCGCCCCACCATCATTTCTAAACTTTCCAGCTGCCTGACCTCTTCCCTCCGCAAAACTGGCCCGTCGCAGACTTGCTTGCCATCACACCTCCCGGTCGGGCGCTATGTCGCCATCGGCAATAAGGACCCATTTCCCGTTATCGACATGGCGCCCTCAAGTGATACACGTCATCTTCTAGCCCATCATCTTAACACTGGTCTCTGTCTCGTGGACCCACCATGCCATGCGTCATAAGGGTGCCATGTCGTTATGGAGAATTGCATTGGAAATCTCGATAGCGACATAGCGCCTAACCATTGATTTGCGCGGATCGGACGATGGGGAACATGCGGGTAAGAGAAAATAGACCTAGGGGACTTAAGAAATATTGCAAGGTTAGAAATATTTAATTTTTTTGTATTCCCTAGGCGATTTTGAATATTATTTGAACTGGAGGGAGGGACCGTTGGGAGGGCAGGCACTTCAAAATTTGAAATGTGACGGGGGGACAAGATGTGGTAACAGTATGTTGAGTTCAAAAGGAGGCATTTCACCTATTCATGTTGTCACACCTAAAACTCTCATTTTCGAGCGACAAAAGCCCTCAAATGCACAAAAAAATAACCAAGAGGCAAAGAGATCAAATAAGGACACAATTCTAGACATTTCTACCAAAGGTAAAGAAGGATAAAATGTGTTAGAACTTCAAATTGAGGAAAATAAGTCGGAAAATAAAATAGTATTGAGTTCTAAGTTATTATTATCGCGAGCAATGATATCCCAGCAAGATCAAGTAGGAACACCCTATCACCAACTCCTAAAGTGGTGTCAAGCAACAATACTCCTTCACTAAGAAAAGGAAAATAAATAAAAAACATCTATCTAGATATTATAGTTAGTCTGGATGAAGTAATTGAGATGCCAAAATGGGATCTGGAAAATCTCACTCTTTATAAATAAATTATTTTTGCAAGAAATTTTGGCAAAGAAGAAGAAGCAAGTGTTGCATGATATTAAGGAGATATTTATTGATGCATTGGATATATAGAGTATTGATGGGAAAGCCCCAATTATTTCCTAGCATGTGTAGATTATTGATCAAATAAATGTTAGAGACATTGGAGCCGATGAAAAATTGATGGCATGGGAGCAACCAGGAAATTTCATAATAAGGTTGTAGAGAAAATTAAAATAACCATTGCTGAGAAAAAAGTTGAATTGTAGACATGTTTATAGAACACTAAGGAGCTTTTATATAAGGTACACTATTTGTACAACATTTTTTGTGATGTGCCAAGATTCACAAGTGATTTGTAGGAAAATATCTAGCAAATTCAAGTTGAGATATAGCAAACAAGAAAATCTATTTCATAGTCAACTGAATCCATCTCAAGACATTATAATAAGTTATGCTCAAGGTAAATTGCCTAAGTTATAGACAACAGATAGAAGCATGCATGCCAAATTGATTTCTATCCAATCCATGTTGATACCTCATCTAAAGGTTATGCAATGTGGACTAAAACCAGCCAAAGATCTAATCCAGATAGATCACAATCTTTCAATTGTTGACAGTTTAATTCATTTGGTAGCTAGATTGGAGTTGCAAAATCACATTTTGAAATCAACCAAGACTATTTGGGATCATGTACTTTCCATGATTAACCACATTCACAAACAATTCATTGAGAAATACAGTTTGATTCTACCCACTCAACCCTAGCACTTGATAGAAGTGACAAAAACAAGGGGAAATGTAATGATGATTACATACTGAATGAGATAATATTGAAATTAGAAACAAAGAAGAGTTTGAGTTAGATTTAGGGTTTAGAAGATAGATATAGTATGACACTTAAAATAATTAGTCTATTTAGAGTCATGTATTATACATATTGTATATCTTATGTAATGATTAGTCAATTAGCAAAAGGTTTTCAAGTTCTATGAGAACTAAGTCACAAGCTTATGGGGAGTACTCTTATTATTTTATTGTAATAATGTAATCACAACAATATTTTTCCACTAATGTCAAATGGGGAGACTATTTGCATCTCTAAATATTTTTGTCTATTAGTGTCAAACACTTAGTCATAAATAAGGCATAACTATTTGGTCATTGCTATGACAAACTACTCTATATAGGCCAAGTTATAAAAAGACTTGTAAATAAACATGTATATGCTAAGATCTATAAGAGATGATCAAGTCTTTGCTAGTTGATTATTTTGAGTAGAAGCAGAGTATAGTGATTGCCGATGAGTTAGAGCATACTGATGTCATGCTACACAAAAGGTGCCAAGTATAGTAGAGACCCAGTGACAATAGTAAGAATAGTGAATGTTGAGGATTAGAAATAGTTTGTGCTAAGCAATGAAGAATTGACATTCAAGTCAGGAATGATATAAAATTTAAGGTAAACAATTTCAAGATGATAGAAAGATGACATTTAATATTTGTAGAGGTTGTTATAGAGGATATTACAAATTTTATGACAAGGATCACCAATACCTATGAGAAACAAACAACAAATAGAGGAAAAGGAGAAGGGTCTAGAATTTTTTTAGAAAATCTTTAAATAGACAGATTTGAGAGCCTAATTTTATGATCATTGAGAGACATAAGGTGAAACATCAAGTTATTCATGCGATCACGTAGAGGGAGTGACTTTATGAAGTAGTGAAGGACAATAAAGATATATCAAATTAGAAGATTGGATTAGATTGAAGAGAGGAGATCCACAACCATATTTCTAGAGAAAACCAAGGATAAGGTAATAAATCAATTTTAATAGATTGATTTAGGTATAATCTCTTAAAAGAATGGTTTGAATAGGCCTTTGTAAATCTCTTTTTCAAATCGCTCAAATTTCTCTATGCTCTCAAAATCTATATGCAAGGTGCGAAGAATTTCTTCAAATTTCCAATATATACTCCATTTTCCTTGAATTAGGGTCTTCATTAATGTTTTTTTTACTTGTAGGTGGAATCTATCTATCTCAATTGATATTGTTCCTTTGAACTAGGTCTCCACTAAACAAATAGCTCTATTCAATCTAACTTGGCCTATACACTAGTTTGGAATCTAAAGTACTTGGTCCATATTTCAATGCTCGATCAATATAGATCATTTTAGTGATGTTGAAAACTTGTTATATAAATCTTCTTCTATACCTATACTTTTCATGGATATGTTCTATTGCATATTTGCTTATGTAGATGTGAACTTTAGTACATTGTTATCTTAGTATTTGGTGTAAGATAGATCATTAAATATACAATTCATCACATACCTTCCTTTATTAGTTTGAGATGATATGATCACCTCCTCCATTGGTTTGTGTGATCTCAAATCCTTTACATTCTATTGTTTCCATCTTCTACCTTTTTCTTTGAGGTTTGGTTCATCTCCTTTCTTGTTTGATCAATGCCCATTTTTCCTTTGCCCTTGATGTGATCATGATTTGATGTTAATACTTGGGTTCTATGTTTTTTTCTTAAATCTCCAAACTTGTAACATTTCGAACATATATTCTAAGGTTCATCATTATGCCTTTTATTAGTCCAATAGGGTCTTTTCTATGATTTACATTTATAGGCTCTATGTCCATACTTTTAAAAATTGTAGAAATAATCTTCAAATCTAAGTCAAGAATGCATGTATTTCATTCTTGATCTATATTCATGCATTTGATGTTCTTGTTTCTTGTAGTTAACACAATAACTAGTAAACTTAGGTTTAGGATTTTGGATGCCATTTTTTCTTTTGTAGATGTTTATGGTATGACCAAATCTCCCATAATGATAGCATATGTGTTTTCCTTTCGACTTTGTATTTCTTGGTTCTCCACTCTTTAATGATTCTCCTTTCTTAGTAGATGAATGTTTCTTTGTATGTCCTAATCCATAAGTGCTGCCAAATGCCTTAGGTGATCGCATTAATTGTTTAAAGTATTTCATTTCCTCATTGGGCTTGTTCAAAATTTTAACAAGTTCTTTCTCAATCTTTAATTCATTCCTCAATAAATCATTCTATGATGTAAGATTTTCTATTTTGATATCCTTCCTATTTAATTCTTGATTTGCGAGCATTAGTTGATTAATCATGTCTAGTTGAGTGTTTGTAATATTTTTCACATCATATATCATTTCTTCAAGTCTAATTACCATTTTTCTTGTCTTCCTCAACCACAACCTTGTTTTCTTTAGCTTTGTTTTTTTCTTTAGTCACTTCACATAGCCTTACTAACTAAACCTTAGATTCTCTTTTTAGTCCTCTAGCATCTTCATTAAGGATATTGTTCTTCTCTAGTATATCTTCAATGGTTGTGTCACTGCCACTTGAATTTATAGTGTCAAATATTCCTTAAGTATCGAGTTCTTTATGATTCAACTCATTTAGCTAAGTGGACATTTCCTTTCTCCTTTTCAAGGATTTTCTCAATTCTTGTATAGAAACTTCAAGTTACTATACTATGAGATGGATGTCAATAACTTGATTGCCAATAACTTTTTCCAATTTATAAATGATACAAATTGTTGGAAGTCTTAATTGGGAAACTAAGATATCGAGAGGGGGGGTGGTGAATTAGGATCTACAAATTTTTTATCTTTTAGCATTAACAACGATCCATATAGAGAACAAAATTAAGTTTCAAACTTTTCTCTCAAATAAAGTTTCAGAAAACATGTTTTTTCAACATTTTTCTACATTAAAAAGGAAAAAGAATAGAAAATAAAAAATGCCAACAATGCATCTCATGTAGAATACAATCTCAATGAAAAAAGATGACTTGATATAATGGAAATTCCTCTATCCTCCAATCTTCCCAACATCTAGAAATCAAGGTTCAAATCAAAAAAATTGAATTAATAGGAGACTTTTTAACAATTTCCCCATCATCTGATGTATCCTCATTTTCAATGAAAGAAATATGTCCTTCATTAGATTGATCTTTTAGTTTTTCTGTAAGAACATCACTAGCTCTAGTTCTAAAAATCCATGTTGCATGGTCCCTTTTCTAAGAGTTAAAACATTTTTTGTCCCTTTTATTTTTTTTTGACCTTATTTTAGTACTTTTACAGTATAATTTTTTCTATTTGGTGATCTTCTATGTCTTCATTTGTCCTCTTTACGTCCAATAGAAGGGCTGAAATGATATCCTCTAGAGCTTGAGAAGTTATTTCATTAAGAGTAAATAAAAAATTACTATATTTAGTAGATAGAGTATTTAAGAGAATTTCCTTAACATCATCATCATCATCATCATCATCAACTAGATCCTTAATTTCTACAATTTTCCTAAGAGAGAACATTGCTTACTTATATGGTTTGACAATGTGATTCAATTTTTATTTTGAATATAAAAATTAAGGTTTTGGGGAAATACTTGCATTAATATATTTTTTTCTACACAAATTACATAGATTTTTAAAAATATTTGTACAAGATATATCTAAATAAATGTGATAAATCTTATAATATTCAAGAGAAAGACCAATAATTGGCTTATCTTTATCATGTCCATTGTTCACTCCAATAATTTGTTTGAATTTGTAGGTGCTTTTTCTTTTCCACTTACTATTCTCCATAAATTTATATTCATTAGTTACATTTGAAGATTAGTTCTCCATGTATAAAATTTATAACTAGAATATTTATCTAATTTAAGCGCCGCTTTCAAAAATACAAGCACTAAAGAATATAAAATAGAATACACACTTATATGTAGCAACAAGACAATCAATTTTTGGAGCACTAGCATGAAATATCATGCACATAACTTACCTCATGCGATCTTCATATTTATAGAGATGGAAACCATCCATAATAGATGTTCTCCTTCATGGATTTTTGGAAGAAGTATTCTATGATTTTTAGTATTTCAATTATTGATCTTATCACATTCGAGGATTAGATTTCTACGTTGAAGCCTCCCTTAGCTACTATGAGAAAACCATAAAATAATGAGTGTTTTACTCCTTTTTCATCTTTTTGTAATTACCTTCAATGCAACATTACTATACAAACCATTTCTAGATATAATTTTTCATTATTTCCAATATGGAAATATAATGACAAAGAAGATTAAAATGAAAAACAAAAGACATGTAGTTACAATCTCTTCTAGCATCTTAACATTCTTCACAATGTAAATGAAACATCCTTGGTCATTATGTCATTCCAAAAGTTACACACATTTCATAATGATCTCTTCTATTAATGTCTTTTAACTTAATATTTGAATATGTTTTAAAACCGTTAAAGATGCACACTTTTTAAAACAAAGCCCAAATCATCTTTCTTAGTGGCTCTCATACCAAATATCATAAACAAATGATGAACTTTTTAATATTTTATTAATCATTCGATACAATAACATATAGTGCAAAAAACTAAATTAGCTTAAATGGTAACTCCTTATAGGAGAAACAATTATACATTTATACAAATATGTTATTCCCATAAAGGGAAGTTAACCAACCTTTTTAAGAAGAACACAATATATAAAATAAAGCCCAAGCCAAGAGTCCTCTACAAAAAAAACATCGTTTAGTGAAAAGATACACAAAACTAATAATACAACATGATAGAAGATTCTAAAACACATATATAAATGAAATAAGAGAGTTTACAAAAAAAGAGTATTTAACAAATATCTTAAAAGCAAGCTACCCTTCTTCTCTAACAATAAAAAATTATACAAAATAAGTTAAAATCCAATGTTCTTGAAAAAAAATTGTTTAATATATGCAGATACAAAAAGAATACCACAATTAGATAATAAATTTAAAGTGGAGAGATATAAAAATATGGGGGCACTTGGTATTTGAGTTATTTAGCAAGAAATTGATAGTAAATCATAGTCTAAGAGGGGATAGAGGGGTGTAAATTGAGGAGAAGGTTAAGCTCTTTGAGATAATTGGTGATCAAAGTGTTTTTGAAATGGAAAAGCACCCAAAAATGGGGGTTGACATAGGAATTCAAAATATTGTAAAAAAACTAAAAGTTAGATCCAATACATACTAACCTACCTCCTTTCTTAATTTCAAAAAGCTCCACACTAGAGTATCTCAATATCTAACAATAACCAATAAACTATGAGCAGTCATAAACATAATATAAAAAGTTTTGAAAACCACCATGAATAAAGCTCACATGGTTTGAGTGTTGAAGTAAAAAAACATAATAAAAGTCTATATCAAAGAGGAGATCTAGCTCTCCTTATTCATCCCCTTTCCATACTTCTTGTCCAACTATCAATGCAGCCAATCATTAGCCATAAAATTATATAGAGAGCCAATGGTGTCCACTCCTAATGCAATAGTAATGCCTTCATTTTTACCATGAAGAAGGTGTGGAGTCGAAGCCACCAAGTGCATAACCCTAACCATAAACTTGACCACATCATCAAATCTATGTTCAAAAATCTCTTGCCTCTCCTATTTTTGAAAGCTTCTCTCCAAGTGAGATAATTCACTTAATTTTTCTATTTTCCCCCTTTGGGTGCCACCTAGGGGTCCTTATCCAACCTCTACTTATTCTTCTCATTCTGATGGGGAGAGTAAGTTAAGGTCTCTCCCTTTTACCTGCCTATTTGGAATTATTGGGAGTATCATTTTTGAAGGTGTCCAAAACATGAGATGACATAGGGCTTAAGAAAAATAATAGTAGAGCTAATCTCTCCCTCTTTTTCATCACTAACAGTTTCATCTTCATCATCCTCAATATATTTTTTTCCTAAAAGCTTTCTTTTTCTTTCCTTTTATGGTGGTTTATTTTTACCACTACCCATGAAATTCAAACTGACGAGATGCTCATGCTTGGCCTCGAGATCAATTTTCACTAATATTTACTTATTCCTAAGGGATCTTAGTATTTACCCTTCTATTTCCACATCAAAGTCCATAATCTAAACATCATTCCCCATTTTAATTTTTTTAAGAATATGTTGTGGATAGGTCTTAGTGCTTTTAGTATACAAAGTAGACACAACATTAATAGAAATTTGAGGGGTCGAGGT
Source organism: Cupressus sempervirens (assembly GCA_028749045.1). Classification (NCBI taxonomy): domain Eukaryota; kingdom Viridiplantae; phylum Streptophyta; class Pinopsida; order Cupressales; family Cupressaceae; genus Cupressus; species Cupressus sempervirens. The sequence goes on from CM053792.1 coordinate 723,314,528, forward strand.
AGAAATAACTTAATTAGAGACGATGAGTTGGACATTGATAGGATGGGAAGGGAATTTATTGCCTCTATGGAAATTAAATAGTTTTAACATAAAATCCTAATGAAAGACATTGTAGGGTTTACCCTCTTTCATCATCTTCCTAACCTTTAATATGTTATGTTCCATAGAGTGTTGAATAAGAGAGGGGAACAAAATGAGACAATGGTTCCTAAAATGGTTTAAAATAGGGAAATGATAGTAGTAAAAAATATGGAACCTACCCTCTAAAGTGATGTAATACATAATGGCATAACACATCTCTTTCCATGATTTCGATAGGGCCTTTCTCACAAACCCACCACAATCACGACTTAGAATCTCACCTAGTTGGAAGAACTAGTTGAGGCTCCCTTCATCAAAAACCATTCTCTACTTTTCCATTTCAGGACATCCAAGGAGAAGCCAACAAACTTCACAATAACCTCTTCATTGATCTCAAATGAGATCCCATTAACAATCACCCACATGTTATTCCAACTGTTGACAAATTGCATTAAAACTGTTTTTTCATAACCTCCCTATACACTACATAAAAGAAATTAGTCCACCATTTTTCAAATAATTTCAAGAAACCTTATTATACTTTTCAATGATGTTTGTCTAAATGTGCACATGATTCCCTCCCATTTATTTATTCTCACCTAGTTTCTCAATGAAATCATCAAAGGACACTAATATTACCTAAGCTTAACTATAATTAAAACTAAAAAATGTATTATCAAGATAAATTTGAGAATGAAATAGTTCAAATGGGTTGCACAAATAAAAAATACCCAAGTACTAATCACAAGCGGCTGTAATAGACCAACAAAAATTATAATGAATATTAGTACTCTCCCTTCAATTCCAATTGCATACACTCCTACCAGTGATGCTCATATTAATATTATTTAAAAATCCCATCCTCCTATTTCTTAGATGATTGCACAAAATCTTACCAAATGAATCATCCCATCTTCTACATAAATTTCTCCAAAATTGATCACTAACTAAATAAACAATCATAGCCTTTCTAAATTTATGAGAGTTAACTTGGCCATCTTCTTAAAATCCACTCATAATAATGATAGCCCAAATGATGAAACATTTGTAATAATTAATAATTGACCCCATAAAAGTAAGTTTATTTCTTTACTACTAAAGGTCTTAATATGAGTTAGTAGGTCATTAATATTATTCCAACTACAGTTATTAACCATCACATGCCCAATTTCCACCCACATCTACTACTTGGATGCCTTCATGATAAATATGTTGTATATCTACTTCTCAAAAACTCAAAATGAGGGTATCAGAATCATTGATAATAGGTACAATGTTCAAGTTAATTTTTGTTTACCTCTCTATTGCCTCAATAATAAGTTGCGAGTCACCCTCAACAACCAAATTTTGAATACCAACTAAGACAGGTTGGCTGACCTCCCCCAAATAGCCCTATAAATTCTACTAAATTGTATTTGTTCTAATTGTATTTTTCAAAATAAGCCATCACCATGTTACCTTTATCATCCCTCTAGTGATCAGAGTGTATCCTCCAAAATTAGGAACATGATATATTATTCATGTAAATAGTATTTCATCCACTTTGAATTTGTGCTTTCCATACATAGAGACTATAATAGAGGTTTAATAGAAAGAGGAGACAGTGTGAATTTATCTTAGAGTGTAGCAAGAAAATAAGATACTTGAAAAATGATCCCAAATATTATAAATTAGAGTGTCAATATTTTGGAGCACCATATATTACAAATTAAATAGAATATTCAACAACTGTTAGAAGATGGTGATTGTTCATTGAGAGATTACCTTGCAAGAGACAACACATTATCATCACCATAGAGATCCTTGATTATTTAATGCCAATCACATGCCTTTTGACTAGTATTTGATTTAATGTATCATAGATTTTGAATAAATCCACACAAATACATACTTTTCTTTTTGTACCTTCTTATTATATTATTATCAGTTTAATACTTAAATCACATTCTTTTGATACATCATAATGTTTCAACATCATGTAACTAAAGAGAAATTAGAATATATAATATCATCAAATATTATAACTTTTATGATATTTTATTTTATAAGATATACTATAAAAGAATCCTTAAAAATCAATTCCATATTATATGTATATCTAACAACATATTGAGAATAATATAATTTAAATTTTTATTATTTATTTATTTATGCCATTCATAAGTTATACTTGAAGGAGTTATATCTATGATCTTATAATGTTGATGCAATTGTTAGTTAGAATCCCATCAAATAATAGGATTTAAACAATGCCTTCTACTATATCATCCACCATTCTTCATTGGAGAAGTTATTTATATTATTAAATTTTTAAAGAAATGGAAATTTCCAAATGATTGATGAGATACATTTGAATGAATTTTGACTAGATTCCATAAGGATTATAATTTTTGTCACAAACACTTACTTATAAGATGACTATTTATACAAATAACTATAAATAATTGCTCATTAAATAAAATTTTGATAACAATGGAAATTAAAACATAATGAATACTACAAAAATATTATGAAAACAATTAAAGACATCTCACAGAGCTCAAATTACACGTAAAAAAATTTATTGAATGATAAAGAAATTCATTATTATCATTGGTCTTATAAAATGTTTTATCTAATGATGTCTCACAGTTTATTTGAGAGACGTATTTGAAATAATATATTTTTAATTGGTGAGTATCCCATTTAGAAACCTTTTTATCTTATTCCCTTACTTTGATAATCCTATCAAGTTAAACAACATTTTCATTTTGTTCCATGATAGAGAGAATTTGGGAGAATAACTCTATGAAGTGAATTCCTTCTATTTTTTACATAAACATATACAGAGCTGAAGACAAAGAGGTAGGTGTCTATGGTTTCCAAAACAATCTTCAACATTGAAGAGGTGAGTTATATTTTAATGTTAATATCTTGCTACTTCCATGACATGTTGTTCATAGAAAATTCCAAGACAATAAAACCTCTCTCATCTATAATGGTCATCCTTCTAAATTCAATAAAATTATAACATACAAATCAAATTGATTAGGATTATACAACTTCATTACCTCACACCACATGTGAAAAGTGAACTCTGCAATAAATGTAAATCACTTAAACAAAATTCCAATTCATAATAGAAATTGAAGAAATTGTCAAATCATTTTACACTTCAAGTTGGATATATATGACAATATGTTATGGAAAACTAGTAGATCTTCCAAGTAGTTGCTTCCATTCCTTCTCATCAAAAATAAGTTTTTATTAAGGTCATTACTCATAAAATTTTGGTCATTGAGTTGGACTCATAATAATACACATTGATAGAATTATCTCAATTTGACTTTGTGTCAACAATATCTCCTACTTATCACTATAAACATATTCCACCATCCTTCTATTGGATACAATGATTCAAATTTATGTTTTCTCTGATGTAACACAAATGCCAAGTATATACCAAGCAATCAATGTATATCAAGCTCACTTTAGATTCAAAGGAATTTCCAATGTATGATGACTCTTTCAATGCTAACCAAGTTTAGAGTTAGTATCTATCGAGCTCACTCGGTCGCTTAAGGAAAGTTTGTATGGAACCAATTTTAACTGAGCTCACTTGGTTACCAAAAAAGAGTTGGCATGGAATGAGTTTTAACTAAACTCACTCAGTTACCAAAGGAAGTCTTAAGGAAAGTCATTTATGAGTTAGTGTTGACCAAGTTAGGTTGGCTAACAAAGGATTTTCATGTATTAATATATTTGATTTGACAATTTTGTTGGTTAGTTCTAGCTGACTTATGGCATAAATTTCATTTGTCTAATATTGGATTCATGTTGACTTGAAAAGGTAAAAAATTTAAGAATAAGGTCAAGTTGAGGCTTGAATGAGAAGAAGAATCATGAGAATGAAACATAAGTCAAGGAAGAAAATTGAAAAGATATTAGAATATCCAAGTTGATCAATCTGCAAAGAACATTATGATCAAGCAGGATCAAGTATTCAAGGTAGAACATAGATATGAAATTAGAAAATATAGTTGCATCATAAATCTATTCATATCATTTTTACTAGCTAATAATTTTACTAGTGAATCAAATCTCTTAAAAGAGTTATCTTAACAACTATATTTTGAATCTTCTAATAAGGTTGCATTTCTAGATTGAAGTGTCTAAAAACCTCTAACAAGGCTACTCCTAATAGGATGGACTAAATCCTTTAACAAGGCCACACCTAATAGTGTGTTTTGTAAGCTTTAGCAAGGTTTGCTCCTTAAAGGGCTCACTTCAAAAGAGTGAAAATTAGTAACTAGTTGCAATTGGTGGTTTTTCCCAAATTGGGTTTACACATTAAATCTTTGAGTGTCTTGTGTTCATGCTATTTTCTTTATAATTATGTACCTAAGTTAATTAAGGTTAATCACACTAAACATCCTAACAAGAAATTATTTTAGTATTTGTGAAGTGACAGTAATTCTTAGTGTTAATCAAGATATAACAACATTTCAGTTATAGTAGAGTTTGATTTTGAATTGTATTGACATCTTATGGGATCTTGGAATTTTTTTTGTGGTAACTTATTCACCTTTCTCCTCTTAGTTACTCCTCTTATATTTCTAACTATTGGTATTAGATCTCTTGGTGCTTGCAAAGAATGTTTCAAGGACCTAAGATAAAGATCAAGATATCTTACAGAAGGTAGATTCCAAAGATGAACAAAGATGACTTCCAAGCATGACAAGAACTTGTGAAGCTCCATTTGACAACCATTTATGACATAGGCTTGAAATATTTGGAGAAAAAATATGTGGCATCAACTAGAGCTTTGATTGTGGAAAAAATTACAAAAAGGAACAACCATAACATAATGATGATTTGTGCAAATATTTTTATGTGGAAATGAGTAACAAATTTGGAATGTCAATGTTTCAAGAAATTAAATTATTTTTTGGCTTACAAATTCAATAGATGAAGGATGGTATCCACATTACCCAATCAAAATACATCAAGGAGATATTGAAGAAATTTGGAATGGAGGATTCTAGACTAGTTGGAACACCTATGTCTACTATAAATAAGGTTTCCAAAAATGATAATTCCAAAGAGATAGATTAGACTACATATAGATTAATGATTGAAAATCTTTAGTATGTAGTACACACAAGACATGATATAGCATTAGTAGTTGGTATGGTGGCTAGATTATTTACTATTCCTAAAGAAAATCATATGATGGCAACCAAAAGAATCATGTGGTATCTAAGAGGTATTGATGATTATGGTTTTTGGTATAAGAAAGCAGGAAGCTTTGAATTGAAGGTATTCATTGATGTTGATTGGGCAAGAAGTGTTGATGATAGGGAGAGCACTAGTGGTGGAGAATTTTTTCTTGGAAAGAGGCTAGTATGTTGGACAAGAAAGAAGATAAAGTGTATCTCTCAGTCTAAAAAAAGCAAAATATGCTATTGTGATAGTCAATTTTTCCAACATTGTGTGGTTCAAGAAACTATTGTTAGGTACAGAGGAGGAGATCAAGGACCCGGTTGTTATCTTCCGTGATAACACTAGTACAATCAACATATCCAAGAGTCTAGTGATGCATACCATGACCAAGCACATTGCAATAAAATATTATTTTTTGAGAGAATTGGTGCAAGAAAAGGAAGTGAGATTGGAATATGTGAAAAAAGAACAAATTGCAAATATATTCACCAAGTCATTACCTAAGGATGCATTTTTGTATCTAAGAGGTAATCTAGGGGTCATTCCCTTGTCTAAATCTCACTAATTAGATTTTAGTGATGCATCAACCAAACATGGTGAATATTAGACAAGTTGGTATAGTATTGTCAAAGAAGATTGCATATGAATGTGTACATTAAGTACATGGAAACTACATTGATTTTTTTCTTTGGCATAAGATTTCAAAGAGGGAGAGTTTGTTGTCATATATCAAAGATAGTTTTGTGAATGTTTAAGATGTTATTTTAGAAATTTTGAATTGATGTAAAATAGGGTGAGTTTTCTATCAAAAGGAGATAATGTAGTCATTACAATTAAAGATTGATGATAGAGGAAGTTCACACTGATAGAGGGAGTTCTCATGGATAAGAATCAAAATAAAACTAAGGATATTATCCTTACTTCTACTTTTATATAAAATTTCTATGTATCATGACATATTTTGTTGGCATCAATGCCAAAGAGGGAGATTGTTGGATACAATCATTCAATTGTATGCTTTCTTTGATATTACAAAATATCAAGTATATAGCAAGAAATCAGTGTATGTCGAGGTCACTTAGGAGTCAAAGGAAGTTCTAGTGTATAACGAGTGTTTCAATGTGAACCAAGTTCAGATTCAACATCTGTCGAGTTTAATAAGTTACCTAATGTAAGTCTACATAGAACTAATGTTAACTGAGCTCACTTGGTTACTAATGTAGGGGCATCCGAGGGTCAAGGCTGTTGTCTCAAATGTGGGTTTTGGCTAAAATTTTATAGGCAGTAGTGTGAGGGGGAGTTATTTGGATTTTTTATTGAGCTAAACTCAATATGTGGCCATTTTGACATTTTTCAAGACCCTGAATTATCATCTTGGCCCCTAAAATTGGCTTTTTGTATTTTTTCTAGTTCCTTTAGAAAGTTGTTTTTGTAATAAATCCAAAATCATATTTTTGATTTTTTTGATTAGTTAGCAATTCATCTTGCCTTAGTTGGTAGCTTTTCTTGGAAAAAATCAAGATTCGTAGGATGGGTATCAAAAATTACCAAAAATGGAAAAATCCATTTTTTCCAAAAAAATGACAAATATGGTAAGTTTTGAAATTTTAATAAGTAGTTTCTTTTATTTCATTGTAGAGGTAGAGTAGATTTGGGGAAGTCTAATGAAAAAGTATGGTGTTACAAAACTTCTATGTTGTATCATTTTCTAATTTATTGTTTGAAGAGATTGGGTTACATCATTTGGTATTAGAGTGGATAGATGGCTAGGAGAGGAAGAGGAAGAGGAAGAGGAGGTGTCACGTTGATGCAAAGATTGGTGTTGTATATGCAAAAGGAGATTGAATGACTCAATGAGAGACTAGATAATCAAGGAAACAAAGAGGAAATGAGTCTAATGAAGAAGGAGAAAATGTAGATGAAAGGTTAGGAGAAATGAGCTATGAAGATAAAATTCTTAGGGCTTTAGAAAGAAGAAGTGAAGTAATAAGGTTGACATTTCAGACTATGCTGGTAATCTTAAGCCAGAAGAAGTAATAGACTAGTTAGACAAGATGGAGATTTTTTTTGAATGGAAGCCTATGATAGAAGAAAATAAGATGAAGTTTGAATGCACACAATTAAAGGACATGCAATGATATGGTGGGATCACCTCCAAAAGGAAAAAACTAGAAATGAAAAGGAAAAGATTAAGACATGGATCAAGATGGAGAAAAATATGAGAGAAAAATTCTTACCCATGGATTATTCATAAACCCTCTTTCGTAGTTTCCATAATTTGAAGCAAAACTTGTCTTCAATGCAGGACTATACAAATGAATTCTACAAGCTATCCATGTGCATAGAGCATCAAAAAAGTAATGAAGAGATGGCTGGTAGATATGTAAATGGCCTAAAATTCTCTAGTCAAGATGAGTTGAGCATGTATCATGTTAATAGTATGGAGGAAGCTTGCCAATTAGCTCTAAAGGATAATGAAAAGTAGAATTGGTAATATAACTAGAGGAATAGAGGTAGTCGAAGGGGTACTTCAATCCCATTTTAGGGTGGTTCTAATAATGGTTAGGGAGAGATTTTTGAAGGATCTAAAAATATATATATATAGACACTAGGCAAGATCCTCCCAGTCAAGAAAGGGGAAGGGGGTTTCAGAGAGTTTGAGGCTACAAAAGTAGAAGAGGCTGGGAAAACCAGAGAAGGCCTCTCACTTTTTTTAGGTATGGAGAAGACACATGGATTTCTAGTGTTCCAATTTTAAAATGCAAGATAGATATAAAGGAGGGCTATCTAGTGTGAACCTAGCCTAGGCTGACAATGAATCTAAAAAAGAAGTATCTTTGGATATGGGAGAAAGCCTCATGATGACAAGGACAATGATTATTCTAGCCAAGGAGGATGTGGAGGAGAAAGGCATTGATGATTCATGGCTTAAAAGTAGCATATCTCAAATAAGGCATACCTTGGGAGGAAAGGTATACCAAGTAATTGTTGGTAGGGGTAGTTGTGAGAATATGGTTTCTAAAGAAATGGTGGAGAAATTAAATCTCCAGTGTGAAAAGTGCCCTCATCCCTATCAGACTGCATGGTTTAAAAGGGGAAGTGAAGTTATAGTAGATAAGAGGTGCCTCGTTAAACTTTTCATAGGAAAGGTCTACAAGGATGAACTATGGTGTGATGTGATTCTGATGGATGCATGCCATGTCTGTAGTGCCTACCCTCGTTCACATCTTTTTTGGACATATTGTTGCTATTATTATCAGACTATGATGGACTAGTTTTATGTTGATCGATTAGTGGTATTGTTTTGACACTATCAGACATTATGTTATGGATTCAGTGGATAGGTGATGAGATCATTTAGACTTTACATTTCATTCATACATGATGATCATTATATTGTTTTCAGTTATTGTTGATGATTAGTTGGATGGTTTATTATCTCATGTGTTTTATTATGGATACTTACCCCATACTTGCATGTGTATGGTGTGTGTGTTTTCTTATTGTATGGTGTTTCTAATGTGGTTAAGGAAGGGAGTCGTAGTCACTTGCTTAGTCGGGATCTACATGATGCACCACTTCCTGCCATTGTCTGTTTAGCTTAGCATTATATATATTGTATGTACATGCATGGTTTTTCTATAGGTTGCAGGTACCGGGTACCAACTTCCCTGAATTGCCAGGATGAGCGTACCCTATTATACTATCTCAATGATAAGAGAAGGGAGATAAATTCTCAAGTCCAAATCCAAAACCCTTAAGCCAATTGTCCTAGTAAGGTAGGACAAGTATCTGGATATTTTACCCATCGAATGTGTCAGATGACATGATTCATGATTTTTAACCCTTTAGACTGATTTTGTGTGAATTGCTCTATGATGGGTTTTCATATTTTATCTTGGAGGTCAATGGTGAATTTTCTATTAATTAAGTCTTAATAAATAGATTTAATTAATACATTAATTATTTGAGAAAATTAATATAAAATATCATGTTATTTGATATTTTGATTATAATTAATTAAATGAGAATTAATTAAGGAAAAAGAATTAAATAAAAGAAAATTAGAAATTAAAATTAATAATAATAATAAAATAATAATAAAGTAATAAATAAATAATAATAATAAAAATTATAAAAATTAAAATGAAAGTTATAAATATTTAAATAAAAAATTATATAAAAAGTGAATTGGAGTTATAAGCTTGCATGAGAGTTAACGCACTTTTCTATTTCTCATGTGTCAACAACGCGGGGGTTAGTGCATCAATTAAGCACATGGTGTCTACAACCCTATGGCTCATCTAGAAGGTTGGAAAAGACCCATGCTTAGTTGGTGACACCTTCTAGCTGTTTCTAGAAGCATTCTAGATGTTTCCTGAGAGCAAATATATTCAGGCATTCCTAGAAGCTTAGACATAGCGTTTGGAGTGCAATTGGAGCATTGGAGGACTTGAAAACTCTGAAGAAGGGAGGAGCTTGCTCTATGGGTTTTCTGAGGAAGAGTGATTTAGCATCAGAATCCAGGTAGATTCTTGTGATTTTACTTATGCTATTTCCACATCTTGCATTCCCTATCTTCTTCGTGTCTTCCATATGTCTTCTGAGGAATTTCATATTTTTATGCATTCTCAATATGGGTAGTTTAATTTATTTGAGAATTTTATATGCATAGATCTGAAAAGAAGACGGGGCTAGGGTTGAAATTCATAGTCAAACCCATTAGATTAATTATTAGAAATTTTGGAGATCAAAGGTTTATGGACAAATTCTGAAAATTGAAATTTATATATATATTTTGTCAATTTGCATACACATATACATATATATATATATATATATATATACATACATGTTCATATGCTGTGATATTTTTAATTTTGCATGTATATATACATATATACATACATATATATATACTTTCATATATATATATATATACACATACATATGTATATATAATATATATTTGTTAAAAAATTGAATAATATATCTTTAGGTGAAAATGTTTTAAGAAACATTGAAACCAAATCACAAAATCCGAATGGAAATCGCATAAGTGATTTTTAAAAAATATACATATCATACATTAAGTAGGGGGGAGATATGACCCGCACCCCCACTGCGGTCGCAGTGTACCGCCGTCGTAGGTACTACGACGACAGGGGTACACAGTACCACTGATGTCGTAGGCCCTGAGACCGTAGGGTCCTACGTACCGACAAACTTTTATGTTATGTGAATGTTTATAACATTTTCCATATGTAGCCATTTTTATTTGTTATTAAAATTTTATATGTGTTAAATGGCATTAATCAAATTTGTTAATTTGATTTTGTTTAATGTAATAATAATTTATATATTCATATATGTATTTATATGTAAATATAAATATATATATATAAGTATGTATATAATATGTAAATATGATTAATATTAATTTGATTTATAATTGTATAATTGATAAATGATTTATATCAAAAGTTCATGGTTTAAATTAATTGTTTTATATGAAATTTAATTGTTAGTTTCGTGGGGAACGTATTGAATCAAAATTATAATTGAAGAATGGATTTTAAAGAATATTTGTATTCATTCAAAATGTATAAATGTTCCTCCAATTATTTTTCTAAACTTGGAAACATAAACCGAGACTTTTGCAATTAAATTTAAGTTGTAAATTTAGCAAAACCAAAACATGTATTTACATTGTGTATTCCTTATGCTATTATTTTGGGTTTTGGGTTGACTAGTGTTGACCAATTATAGGACGTCTACCAGAGGCTTGGGGGATTATGTGATTGTGAAGTCATGATGATATTTTAATCTCGATCTTTATAAACCCAACCATGGTTATGTGATGGAATGCTCTATCTATTCATATGATTACTGATTGTTATAGTTGAGATTCTTATGTATGAGACACTTGACTTAACCATTTTTGGTCATCGATCAGTTATCCTTGGTTAGTTTCTAGTCGCCATGATAGGACTGTAATGTGGATTTATTCTTGATGATGTCATGTTGTGACATGTTTGACTCAACCATTTTTGGAGTCTTCGATCAGTATGATGAGATATATTTGGTTATTGAGAACCATTGGATACTTTGATTATCAGTGATGCTTCAGTTGCCAATAGAGAGTTGTTGTGATCATGATTTTCTATGGATGTTGCTCATGGAGGTTTGATGCTTTTATGCATATTTGATGATTTTATTATGGATTATCTTTTTTGATTTTGATATTTATGATTCCATGAGCTTAGGGTAGGATATCTACATGTAGTGATGGGAAGTGGCTTGCAATGGGGGCCAGGGCCCTAAGAGGCTGCCAGGGTAACTCATTGTAAGTTGGATTAATAAGTGATAACATTCACACCTAATACTAACTAAATGAACCTAAAAAGATAAGTCTTTTGTTCTCGCCCATGCCTTGAGTGCTTGTACAGGCTAGGATGGGAGTAGTGAGAATGCATGGTTGTGACCTTACATTTCATAGTATGCCTCGTCAGTATGAGAGGATACTAGTGGCTGCATGAGATCAATATGGAACTATGGAGTTTAGCTAACTACTAGGGTAACTTGTACGTGATAAATGCGATGACACTTTCTCGCTTGCATAGTAGGTTCCTACATGTCATTGTGTGCCTCTGGGATTAGATGTCGGATTTTTTGTTTGGGACCCTTGAGTTAGTATACTTTTAGGATTCCTAGACTTGTAGAGATTTATGCTATGTAATTTTTGATAGCCTGTTTAGGACTTGAGATTATCTCCTCAGCACGGTGGGAGTGGACCACTTAGGTACCACGCAGTTGGGTGGTAGTGTATTTTCCACTCCTATCATTTGAGATTCATTGAGACATCGTGGCTGATGCGTCCTTCATGATGGTGGATATTATCCTTTCATTGATATTTTAATATATGTTAGATGATGTTATCTTATGCTTATATTTTCATGTTAGATTACTTTCTACATATGATGTTGTATATGTTAAGAGTGACATTCCTACTATGTTAGTACCGATGATCTCTTCGGTGATTTGGAATGTTACGCATGGAGGGATGGCTAGGATCCACGGTGGTCTAATGATGTTATTAACGGTTGGGAGGAACCGTGCACTTAGTTTATTATGTTTGATCTTTATGATGGATGTATATGATGATGTATATCATGTGATTATCTTTACTTTGATGTATCATGGATTAGAATAGGATGATGTACCTTATTCTACATACGTATATTGTTTTGAGCTTGTCATACCCTGTGACATGTACAATGGATGATTGAGCATTTGGAAATGTAATGTATAAACATTGGACTTATCATTATTATTTCATGTGGATGTTGTACGAGATGGATTCATTTATGTTAGATGTTTTTAGATGTTATTCAATGTTAAGGGATCTTAAAGAATGTAATTTGTTATGTATGTTATGTTTACTTTCAGACGGACATCGCTATTGCTTCCATATGGTGCATGAGATTATATGTAGTATTTACTTTCATGTTAAAAAAAAAAAAAGCTACCAAAATTAGTGAAATTCTAGGTTAATTCTTTAGATCCCTTGGCAGGGCATTACAATGTCCTCTTGGGTCATCCCTAGTAGTAGGACAGAAAGGTTATTTATAATGGGGAAAAGAAAAATTACACCTTCTAGAAGGATGGATCTAAGGTAGTATTATTACATCTCAAGTTTTATGGAAAAATTCAAAGTATGATTTCTAAAAAATAACTTGTCAATGAGATGAAATTAACATGGTGTTGTTATGGATTGGTAGTACAAAAGCGGAAAGAAGAAGAATTGACTATACCACCAAAAGAAGCTACAGTGTTGGAAGAATATTCAAATGATATTTTAGAGGAGCTACCTAATGGACTTCCCCAAAAATGAGATATCCAACATAATATTGATCCTAATAAAGGAAAAAGTCTTTCTAATCAAGCAACATATAGAATGAGTTTGACATAGCATGTAGAACTAGACAAATAGGTGATTGGGCTCATATAAAAAGGCTTAATACAGGAAAGAATGAGACCTTATGTTGTACCAGAATTATTAGCTCCAAAGAAAGATGGAATGTGGAGGATGTGCATATAAAATTGAGCCATCAATAGGATAACCATTAGGTATCATTTTCCTATTCCACATTTGAATGACATGATGGATGTTCTTGCTAGAGCAATGTATTTATGTAAGATTGATCTACAAAGTGGGTACTATTAGATTCACATATAAGAGGGGGATGAGTAGAAAATAAATTTCAAAACTAGGGATGGTTTGTATAAATGGAAGTTTATGCCTTTTGGTTTATCCAATGCACCTAGTATTTTTATGAGACTCATGAACACTGTGTTGCACTCCTACATTGGTAAGCTTGTAGTAGTTTATTTTGATGATATAATTATTTTTAGTAAGGGAAGGGAAGAACATCTACAACACCTAAGAATCATATTAGGGGTGCTAAGAAGAGAAAAGCTCTATGCTAATTCGAAGAAGTGTAGGTTCATGCAAGAAATCTTGGTTTTTTGGGGGTTTATCATTTCTATAGATGGTGTCAAGATGGATCTAGAGAAAGTTCAAGCAATTCTTGAATAGCATAGTCCATGTAGTATCACCAAAGTGAGAATTTTTCATGTCTTGGATACTTTCTATGGAAAGTTCATTCATAATTTCAGCGACATTGTACCTCCTATGAAAAATTGCACTAACGATCATAAGTTTTCATGGACCAAAGAGATTGAAGAGAGTTTCCAATATGTAAAGAAGAAAGTCATTGAAGCTCCAATACTAGCACTACCAAATTTTAATAAAGTATTTAAAGTGGACTATGATGCCTCACATGTGGTCATTGACATTGTACTTAGCCAAGAAGGTAGGTCCATTGCATTTTTTAGTGAAAAATTGAATGATGTGCGAAAGAAATATTATACATATGATATAGAATTCCATGGAATTGTGCAAGCTTTGAGGCACTAGAAGAATTATCAATGGCCAAAGAATTTTTCTTGTTTACAAACAATATTTCTTTAAAATATTTGAACACACAAAAGAAATTAAACATTAGACATGCAAAGTGGCTCTATTTCCTATAGGGGTTTATCTTTGTTGTGAAGCATAAATCAAGGAAACAAAATCAAGTTGTAGATGCCTTGAGTAGGTGAGTTGTTCTTCCAACCATCATATAAACAAAGGTGGTTGGCTTTGATATAATCAAAGGCTTGTATGAATCTAATAGTGACTTTTGCGAAATTGTTGATTAGTTGAAGAATCTAGTACCTAGGAACGCATAGACTATTCAAGGTGAGTATCCAATACAAGATGGTTATTTATTCAAGGGGAAGCATCTGTGTGTTCTTATAGGCTCAATGTGGGAAGATATTATTAGAGAATCTCATGGCTCTATGCTAATTTGAAGAAGTGTAGGTTCATGCAAGAAATCTTGGTTTTTCTGGGATTTGTCATTTCTATAGATGGTGTCAAGATAAATCTAGAGAAAGATCTAGCCATTCTTGAATGGTGTAGTCCATGTAGCATCACCAAGGTGAGAATTTTTCATGGCTTGAATACTTTATATGTAAATTTCATTCATAATTTCAGCAAAATTTTAGCTCCTATGACAAATTGCTCTAAGAATCATAAGTTTTCATGGACCAAAGAGGCTGAAGAGAGTTTGTAATATGTAAAGAAGAAAGTCATTGAAGCTCCAATACTAGTGCTACCAACTTTTGATAAAGTATTTGGAGTGGACTATGATGCCTCACATGTGGGCATTGGAATTGTACTCAGCTAGAAAGGTAGGCCTATTGCATTTTTTAGTGAAAAACTAAATGATGTGCGAAAGAATTATTCTACATATGATATAGAATTCCATGGAATTATGCAAACTTTGAGGTACTGGAAGCATTATCAATGGCCAAAGAATTTGTTTTGTTTACAAATGATATTTCTTTAAAATACTTGAACATGCAAAAGAAATTAAACACTAGACATGCAAAGTTGATATCTTTTCTACAGGGGTTTATCTTTGTTGTGAAGCATAAATCAGGGACACAAATTCAAGTTGTAGATGCCTTGAGTAGGTGAGTTGTTCTTCCAACCATCATGGAAATAAAGGTCATTTGCTTTGATATAATCAAAGGCTTATATGAATCTAATAGTGACTTTTGGGAAGTTGTTGATTAGTTGAAGAATCTAGTACCTAGGTGCACATACACTATTCAAGGTGAGTATTCAATGAAAGATGGTTATTTATTCAAGGGGAAACATCTAAGTATTCCTATAGGCTCAATGTGGGAAAATATTATTAGAGAATTTCATAGCAATGGTAAGGCTAGGAATTTGGGGAAGGATAAAACAATATCTTTGGTGGAAAATGAGTAGTACTAGCCAAAGATGAAGTGAGATATCACCAAGTTTGTGGAAAGGTTTCAAATTTGTCAAGTGGCCAAAGGCACTCCTAGAACACTAGATTTTACATGCCATTACTAGTACAAGTAGGACCATGGATAGAAGTATGGATTTTGTATTAGGACTTCCACATACACAATGAGGTAATGACTCTATCTTTGTAGTTGTTGACAAATTCTCAAAATTGGCTCATTTTATTGCTTGTAATAGAACTAGTGATGCTACTAAGGAGGCTGAGTTATTCTTTTCTAAAATAGTGAGATTGCATGGGGTTCCAAAAATGATCACCTATGATCGAGATACTAAGTTCTTGAGTCATTTTTGGAGGACCTTATAGAAGAAAATGGGAACAAGGTCATAGTTCAGTAGTGCTTATCATCCACAAATTAATGGACAAACATAAGTTGCCAATAATAGTTTGGGTAATCTGCTATGATGTATTGTTGGAGAGAATTCCAAAAAGTTTGATTTGGCCTTTCCCCAGGTAAAATTTTCTTATAACATCTCAGTGAATAGGTCAACAAGTTAGTCACCATTTCAAGTTGTTTGTGGTTGTAATCCTTAGGGTATTCTCAATTTCATGTAGCTTCCCTTAGGTGATAGATTCAATGATGATGGAGAAGCCTTTGTAGAGAAGCTCTACCAGTTGTAGGAAGATGTAATATAGAAGTTGTAGGACAACAATTAGTATACAAAGCTTCCATATATGCTACTTGAATATATTACATTTTTTGTGCAGGTGATCTAGTGATGGTTTATCTTAGAAAGTAGAGGTTTTCTACAAGGACTTATCATAAAATAAAATATAACAAAATTTGTCCCTGCAAGATTCTAAAGAAGATTAATGATAATGCTTATGAGGTAGAGCACCCTAGTGGTCTTGATATATCTTCTGTGTTTAATATTTTTGATTTATATACTTTCCATGGTTATGGTGCTTTTGTTGGAAAGGAGGATGTGGTAGATTGGGCACACACCATCCCCACTAGGAAAAGGGAAAAGGTTGCACAGATTATAGAAAAGAAGACTGTTTAGACTCACTAGGGTGACTACAATAGATATCTCGTGTAGTGGGAAGGGTTGGCACTGATAAATAGCACTTAGATTATAGAATGGAATCTGCCAAAGCTAGATGAGCTTGAGTCGAAGTAGTTTGAGGATTGTAACTTTTAGGAGTTGTGTTCTTTTCAAGAAAGGGAGAATGATGCAGGGGCATCTGAGGGTCAAGGTTGTTGACTTAGATGTGATTTTTGGTCAAGATTTACTTCTGGGGATCATAACTTTTGACTTGGATGTGGATTTTGGCTAAAATTTGATAGGCAATTGCATGAGGATGAGATATTTGGATTGTCAATAGATCTTGGCTTGATAGGTTGCCATTTCAACATTTTTTTGGGAGCCTAAAATATCATCTTGGCCTTTGAAATTTGATTTTTTTATTTTTTCCACTTTTTCTAGAAAGTTGTTTTTGTAATAAATTTGAAATCATATTTTTGATTTCATTGATTAGTTGGAAATTAATCTTGCCTTAGTTGGCAGCTTTTCTTGGGAAAAATTAGGATTCATAGGATGGGTTTTGGAAATGATCAAAAATGGAAAAATCTATTTTTTTCCAAAAATTTGCCAAATAGGGTAATTTTCATAATTGTAATAAGTAATTGTATTTATTTCATTGTAGAGGCAGAGTAGAGTTTGGAAAATTTAATGAAGAATTATAGCATTCTTAAGCTTTTGTGTTGTACCATTTTTTAATTTATTTTTTGAAGAGTTTGGGTTACATTAGTTACCAAAGCAAGTCTAAAGGAAAGTCATTTTTGAGTTAGTGATAACCAAGTTGGGACACTTAATAAAGGATTTTTTTGTATCAATATATTTGATCTAACATTTTTGTTGGTTAGTTCTAGTCGGCTCATGGGATGAGTTCTATTTGTTTTAAATTTTATTCAAGCCAACTTGACAAGGTAAAACATATAAGTAAAAGGTCAAGTTGAGGATTAAATGAGAAGAAGAAGCATGGGAATGAATAGATAAATCAAGGAAGAAAATTTGAAGGATATCATAGTATCCAAGTTGACCAAGATGCAAAGAACATTCTGATCAAGAAGGATGAAGTATTCAAGCCAAAAAATAGATCTAAAATTAGCAAATACAGTTTCATCAACAATAAGGTCATATCAATGTTACTCTCTAATGATTGTAGCAGTTAATCAAATCTCCTAATAGAGTTAACTTAACAACTATTTTCCAAATCCTCTAACAAGGTGGCATTTCTAGGTTGAAGTGTCTAAAGACCTCCAACAAGGCCACTCCTAATAGGGTACATACTAAATCTTTAACAAGGTCACACCTCACAGTGTGTTTTGTAACCTTTAATAGGCCTGGCTCCTAATAGGGCTCACTTTAGAAGAGTGAAAAATAGTAACTAATTGTAATTGGTGGTTTTTCCCAAATTGGGTTTCCATGTGAAATCTTGGTGTCTCTTGTATTCATGTTATTTACTTCATGAGTTTGTAGCTAAGTTAATTAAGGTTAATTAGACTAAACATTTTAAGAAGCAATTATTTCAGTATTTGTCGAGTGATTGTAATTCTCAGTGTTAACTGAGTGTTCTTGTGTTAAGTAACGTACAATAGCATTTTAGTTTCAAAAAATTTTGCTTTTGAATTATATTGACATCTTAAGGGATCTTGGATTTATTTTTATGGTAACTAATTCACCCCTCCCCTCTTAGTTACTCCTCTTATATTTCCAACACCTTTATATGCCATATTTTTTTTCTTTTAGATAATTTTTATTTATTTGTAAAGTGATGTAATTTTCTAAATGGTTATTGACATTAATTCTAAGGAATTTGGATTGCATTCCATATTGCATCAATTCTCATTACAGGCAATAGGTTGCATGGCTCAAATTTCTTTTCAAATTTCTCATAGAATGATAAGAGTATTAACATTTTCAACAAACTTTAGGTACACTTTGTAAGGAAGGTTTCCATAGAAATTTTTCTACTATCTCCTTTCTTCTCTCCATTTTCTACTATTTTGCATGGCTAAAGAATACATTCAAGACTATCTTGGCTCTCACTTATCCTTTCAATAAGGGCCTTAGGTTTGGTCTACTATATTTTAAATTGAAGAAACACATTATCTTCATGACTTTGAGAAGTGTTGTATTTGATGGCATCTCACAATTCACATCATGAGAAATGTATGTACTTGTTGAGATATCATAATAAGAATGCCAATGGATTTCTTTTTTTATGAACATAGTGATATGTAATGACGATCCTTGGATTCATTGCAAATGTGTTTTGAATATGAACATTGTTTATTTGGACCTAATTAAAAAATCTCTATCATTATAGACCATAAATGGACATTAATTATTTGGATTTAAAAAAAACATAATTCACATATACAATAGTGGATATTGATTATTCAATAGATTTGTCTCCTGAGATTATTCCACAAGTGAAAATTAATGATATTAATGTTAGTCTATTTGTGATGCAGTGTTTATTTTATGCATTTTATTGGAGAAATATTATATTTTGTCTATGCTATTCATAACTTTTTCTTTAGTTACATAGTATGAAATTCTCTTTCCCACCATTTTAGCACAAGTATTTGCACCTTTGAAGGGTACAAGGGTTATCTAATAATTTTATATATCTTTATTATTTTTTATTCATTCATTCTCATGAAATACACTCTAATAGATGTTTCCTCCATCGAGGTTGATCCTTTCTTTTCAGGAATTTGAGTTATATACATGTTTTACCATTACCTTTGCATGCTATTTCATCCACACCAAACTTCACACACTTTTGATCATAATGGCTTCTTCTTTCATCATATTCTTCTAGCAAATGGGTGCAACAATAAATATTATTAGTGAAAAATGAAGAAAAAAAATTGTAGTTTGAGTATCTATGCCATCAAAATTGTAGACCTAGGACACTTTTCCCTTCAAGTAACATACAATAATGTTGGCACATGTCACCATGGAGGTTGTATAAGTCTCATAATGGTCTTCCTACATTCCATCCTGTGTCATTTTTTCATACTAATCTTTAAATTTTATTTCTTCTTTTTGAGAAAAAAAAGTCTCAACATCTAAATAATATATTATAATGTAGTTCACTACCATACCATGATAATTTGTGTTGGTCTCGGTCACTATCAAGCTAACTTTTAAGATATATAAAGAAACATATTCTATTTGGTAGAATTTATACCATTCTCATATGGAATACATTCGTGTGAGCTTCAATTTCTATTTCATTTTCCTTGTCATTTTCATCATTATCCAATCATGAGCTTAGTTGAGACTAATTGACTTATTCCTCGATGCACATTTCAGATTGAGGAAGAGATCTCATGAAAGCATGTTGTGAGGAGCATGTAATGTGATTTCTTCTATATATAGACAATAATTTTCCTTGACACATTAGTTAATACAATTTATGAGTTTTACCATGCTAACATTTATGCTTAGTTAGACTTTGGCATTGCCATGTAATTTACCCTTGTGAAATGTTTTAATTATACAACATTCCTATCAAATGATTATTTTATCACATGTTTGAAAATTCTATTTGACTATGATCTATTGTTCATTAATATTTTACTTATCTCATACTCACATCCTTATTTATCTCTAATTAAATATAAGCATTTTTATCAAATCTAGAGTATATATGGTTTGTAAAAATAATAAAATAACAACAAGACACTTTATATTTTTATGGATGGTTTTTATGAGAAACTAAGTTTTTAATCTTTACTAATAAATGTAGAGCCATTAATTTATATATTCTTTTATATATCTTAGAAAAATTTAAATATTTTGCATAAGGAAATTATATTTAACAAAATATAGCATATATTTGAAAACATAACTATCAAATACAATATCATATCAATTGTGATTTATCATTTGAGAAAACCATGCAACTTTTAATGAATCATTTTAGTAAAAACTATTACTTAAATTGTATTAGATTTATTGTTTTCTCTCTACATAGCCCACTACATTGTATAGTACTATACATCACAATCTTCATTGGATGCTTGAATATTAAGTTGAAATATATTTGTTCTCAGACTCAACAGGAAATTCTATATATTACCAACAACATATATTTTAGCTGGCTAACTATATTTTATTTGGAAGACTTTACTCAAAATGTATTTTTAGATTGTCAAATTGTCCTAGCTTTTAAATTAATTTATTTTATCATATTTATTAGCATTTTAGACTATTAAATGTTGGAATTCATCTAATGATCTTGCATGGGGACACCAATAGAGAGTTAAATGGCTATTCTTATAGATATCAAACCTATACTTTCACTTGAAAAGGAAGTGAATGAAATATCTATACAATAAAATATTGAAACTATTTCATTTTCTATTTTTTTATGTATGAATTATTTATTTATCTTTTTTCTCTAATCTATTGTCATTGTGTTGAATTTTTACCTTGATTGTGTCATATTATATTTGGTTTTCAAAATATAGATGTAAAATTAGTGTAACTTTCAATATGTAGATAATGTAAATGTTGAATTTACCTTCTTTCTATACATTATCTATTTTTATACCTCTAAAATATAATATATTGCTAACCATAACTATTAACTTAATATTGCTTGTGATAGACTTCTTAGGCTTAATATTGCTTCGAATTTCAAATGTGTGCTTTGCAATGAAGATTTTGAAACTTGCGATCACCTTTTCATCAAATGTTCATTTGCTTATCAGTATTGGACCTTCCTTCTTTAGAAATTGAGTTTCTTTACCTTACTCCAAAATAATTTATGGGATGTTTACCAAGCATGACCAATCCTTCACCCTCATGCTCTATTTGTTGGGTTATGGAAGTGTTCTCCAACATTGATCATTTGGGCCATTTGGTGGGAGAGAAATAAGAGAATTTTCAGAAAAGATTTCTCTACCATTGATAAGGTGCTTGAAGGGATAGAAAGGTAAATCTTAGAAGTTACAAATGCAATCATGAGCAATTGTATGTCTAATCCTTTCATTTCCCATTCAGATGCTAATATTTTGCATGAATGGAAATTACTATTCATTCCTATGCATGGTCAATTTATCAGTAAAGTGCAAACTAAAATTGACAACTCTAGTTTTCATTGGTAGCCTCCAAATTCTAGATATGTGAAGCTAACCTTTGATGGTGCCTCAAGAGGAAATCCAAGTAAATTAGGGTTAGGTGCATGTATTCATGACTATCATGGAAAATTGTTAGCATTTACATCTAGCCCCTTATTAGTGGGCACTAATAACCTTGCTGAAGCTTATGCCCTTTTTTTTTTTTGGTTTAGTTCTTGCTAAAAGAGGTAACTTTCAACATCTACATATTGAAGGTGATTGAAAGGTAATAATTGATGTGTGCATTAAAAGGAAGACTTTTTCATGGAAACTTAAATAAATTCTTTCTCAAATTTGGAATTTTTTAGATCAATTTGAAGATTTAAATATTTTGCATAATTTAAGGGAGGGAAATCAAGTAGTTGATTATCTTTTAAATCCAAGATGTGATGGCCTTGCGATTTCATCTTTTCAGCCATCATTCTTCCTGGATAAATTCAAAGAGCTGCATATTTTGATTACCATAGATATTGCTAGTTGATGTTTGATGACACATTATTTGGTTTGTGTGTCATAATGATTTTTTTCTACCCATAATCATTAAAAAGTAAAATTAGTTGCCATTGATCTAGCATTCTGATGTCATAACTATACTATGAGCAACTTGGTTGGATGTGTGTTTATTGATTTCTGGTTTTTTGATTACTTTGTCATCGCTTTCCATTACACCCAACATGCATATTTGTCATGTATGTTTGTCAAGTAGGTCGATTTTAGTTGAAATTTACTTCTCACATGCGATGGGGTTCACCTTATTTATGTCCACCAAATTGTCTTTTCCTACATTCCTCTCATTCTCAGTGGTTAGGATTGTTCATCAATATGGAGGCCTACATCAAATGTGATTCCTACACTAAATTTTATCAGTCAATATTGTCACAAGATTATGAAATTTGGTTGCAAAAAAGCATGGTTGAAGGTGTTCTTCCCTTGATGGTGGCAGATTTAGACTTGGATGCAATGTTAATTGTCCATTCTCCTTCCATTTGGTGGGCAATTCAACAAGTGATTGAGGAAGACATCCTTTCCCCCTCAGTCAGGCACTTCCTTTACCCATCCAATGTGGTGTCCATTTTCTTTTCAAACGCTATGGACTTCTTTCAGTCTATTCCTCTTTTGGAGATCTTGGTAGCTAAGGTTATTCATTATGAGTTTTGGGGAGAACATAAGTTGCAGGTTGCAATGCAATAATATGATTTATGGGTGAGTAATGCCTTGGTTGGAGGCCTCTTCACACAAACACAACTCATGTAGAAGCATGATTTATTGGCTACATATGAGGCACTCCAGAAATCATTCCAAAAATAGAGCTCCCATATTATGAAGAACACTTTGCAAGTGACGATACAGGCATTAGGCATCCAACTGGTAGAGCGAGTCAAGCATGTAGGGCATGCCATCCTTGAATTTCTTGAATTTCCAAAATCTATTGCCTTGCCTCCTCTTTCTCCTTAGAATTCATCTTAGTTGATTTATGCTTCTCAACACAGGTTTGCAGATTCACAGGAGCTCCTTCCTTCTAACTGGCAAGATACTTTGGGTGCACAATGGGAGCTCAAACCTGCGTTCCTCCTCATCTAATGTTCCCATTACTTTGGCCCCTTAGGGTACTTCTCACAGGTCTGGTTGGGAGTCAGCTCCTTCGACCTCTCATTATTTTAGTTAGGTTTGGGACACTGAAGAGGCCACTAGCTTAGCTACTCCCATCTTACCTTCACATAGTACCACGGAGGAGTGACTGAGTGTTCCACCTCAAAGGTCAATTTTTTGAAATTTTTAAAATTTCTTGATTAGATTATTGTTTTAGTTTTTGAACGATGTATAGAATCGTCATTGTAATTAGGAAACTTGTACCATCGATATGGTATTTTTTAAATAGCAATGTTTCTTTCTTTTGTATTTTGCAAGGATTCTGGGTTTTCTTTTTTATTCTTTCTTGGATGAGCTTTGAATCAGTTTTATTAAAATTATTATTATATTTAGTGGCTTGCCCACTTTTTCCAAAAATAAATAAATTAAAAAGCCTACTATTTATTTATTTATGATCAGTAAACAACCAAAGCCTTGAATTATATTTTATTAAATAAAAAATTACAAGTCTTTCATTCAAACATGCACTAGTAGTAAATAACTAGGAAAGAAAACCTCCAGTCTTGCCTAGGACATAGTCCTTTATTATACAAACATTAAAGGGGCATTCCCTATTTTATTGATTACAACTTAGAATATCTATTTGAGCTTGGGCCCATCAACACCTTAATATTTTACATTGTTTCCATTAGTATTTCCTTCAAGTGAAAAAAATACATAATTGGAGTCAATCGTAGTTGAAAGGGTAGGGAAGATCTGAGCCTCCATTATGTTTCATTTGTTGATCTCTACTTTGTATCACTAGTCATAAACCAAATGCCAAATAACACCATAGAAAACCTTTTATTCTAGCCAGGTTAGTACAATTAAGAACAAAATCCTAGGTATTAGAAGTAGTATACTTCTAAAACAAATTGCATCAAGGAGTTCCACTAGAATAAATATTGATTAGTTAACCCAACCAACAGCTAATGAAAT
The DNA here is from genome assembly GCA_028749045.1 of Cupressus sempervirens. Lineage (NCBI taxonomy): Eukaryota > Viridiplantae > Streptophyta > Pinopsida > Cupressales > Cupressaceae > Cupressus > Cupressus sempervirens. The sequence goes on from CM053792.1 coordinate 723,338,963, forward strand.
TAAATATATAATGAACAATGGTTCACAAGAAATAGATTCAAACATATCAAATGACACAGTAATAGAATGATTAAACCTTTAAACCATTAAGCATTTCCAGTTAGGGGGGACTTAATTTAATTTTAATCCACCTAGTAGAAATTAAAATACTTAGGAATAAATAGACCCTAAATCTTGGCCTAAGAGAAAAATAAAACTTCATAATTCTTGGCACCAAGAGAAGAATATTGATATAATTGAAACAAATATATATGTGTGTGTACACACACACACACACACACATATAAATGTTTCTATATAAATAGGTATATTTTTGTATACACGTATATTTTTGAATATATATATATATATATATATATATATATATATATATATATATACATGCATATTTCTATATGCATATATATACATGTAGATATTCACATACTTATATATACATAATCATCTAAAATTTATAATAGAGCTAAGTGTTATATCTGTTAGTACCCTTTATAGCTAAATTATCCATCAAGAATAATTTAGTTAATAAGATTGAGAGTTGCATTATCTAGTTTTGCTTAAGAAGACTATTCAATTTTAGGTTAAGTTACTTATAATTATAGATTACGATGTTTTCACCATCAACACCCTTATTTGCTAATCGATCTATCACTTTATTACCTTCCTGAAAAATATGTAGAATTTGAATAGCTTTGAGAAGGTCCAAGGGATTAAGAACTTGCTCCAGTTTAGATTTTAAAACTCACTTTCGGGTTTCCCTTTTTCTAATGGCATTTAGAACAATCTGTGAATCTCCTTTGATAATAATTTTTGAGATACTAAGATCTAGGAAAATTTGGAGTCCTTCTTGAAGGGCTTCTAATTCATCGATGTTTTTAGTGGTTGATTCTATAGGTTTGGCCCTTTTAGCAATCCAATTGCCAAACTCATTGTTAATTATGCATCCTATTTAGCAATACCAGGATTGCCTCTCAAAGCTCCATCAAAATTAATTTGGTCCAACCACTAGGGAGTGGAATCCATCTATATTTGTCCCTCGCATCTTTATTCTTTTTTTTTAATTCATAAGTGAGAGATTAATTAGATTTTTCTGAACTCTTTTTCATTAGACCATCCCACTCTGGAAATGATCCTTCATCTTTCAATGTTAGACAAGAATATAAGGTTTCCACAATATAGGCCTCAATTTTATTAGTAAGCTCAAATCAAATCATGTCTTGATTGTGAAATATTCTTCTATTTCTTTCTTTCCACACTTCCTAGACAAGGATAGATTGACAAATTTTCCAAATTTTACCATAGATACAACCACTACTATTGGTTGGCCATCCCCTTAAAATATCATCTAGAGATCTTGGTAAAGGGGTGATCTAGCCCAACATATGTTAGAGCTATTCTCAACAATATTGAGTATATGGGAAATTATATAAGAGATGATCATCATCTTCACTATCATGCTTACATAGCATACATCTTAAAGGACCATCAATGCCCATGTTTTTGAGTCTATCAGTAGTTAGCATCATATATTAGGAGGGAATCCACAAAAAGAAGCCTTCCTTTGGTAGGCAAGAAGGGTCACAATAGACTTTAAGGGGAGTATTAACTTTTTCCCACCTTTGGGATTGACTGATTACTCTATATCCATTTTTAATGCTATAAGTGTCATCTTTTTATGTTCCCCAAATGAGTTTGTCATTTCTCACTAATTGCTTTTTTTCCTCTTATGAATTATGTTTTCATAAAAATAATAATTGGTGGTACCATATTAATATTATCAAAAAAATTCCATTCCCAACTTATCTTGCCATTAATATCTTTTTTAGTTTTATAGTTACTGACCTTGCACCACTAGAGTTTGACTAATTGATCTTTAAGGGTAGTTGGGATACCCATGTAATCAATTAGAGGAGGACCATCCCAAGAATCTTCCCAGAAGAGAGCTTCATCTCCATTACCAACATCCCACATAAGATATTTACTATTCAAGGCTCTACTTTTTACTATAAAATTCTAGCTTTTAGATCCTTTAGGAAGGGTTCTCATTCTAAAAAAGGAGTAAGGATTGGTTGCCTTTAGGTATTTGTTATACAAAACTTTTGCCCATTTTTGTTCTCTTTCTATAATTAATCACCAAGTCAGTTTGGCCCCTAATGCTTCATTTTGCCCACTTAAGTTTTTGATACCTAGACCACCTAATTCCTTATGTTTACATATGTTTTCCCATTTTATAAGAGCCAATTTTTTGTATTCTTTAGTGTCATTCCAAAAGAATCTTTTGAGTTTTTCCTCAAGCTTCTTATTAATACTTTTAGATAGAGGTAAGCAAGAAATGGGGTAGGTAGGGAGAGTAGATAAGATAGCTTTGATCTTTGTAAATTTACCAATTTTTGTGAGCCGTTTAGATTTCCAACCTCCTATCTTTTTATCCATTCTATCAAGGATACTATACCATCCCTTGTTAGTTTCACTACCTTTTTCTAGCTCTATTCCAAAGTATTTACACAGGAATGTACCTCTTTTATTTCCATAATATTTTAGATTTGTTTCTATTTTAGGTTTTGTGTTAATGAAAAGAATTTTTGATTTTTCAGAATTGACTCTTTGACCTAAAGCTTGCATGTACTATTGAATGATAGTTTTGAGGTTTATAACCTCTTTTATTAAACTTTCACCTAGCAGAATAGTATCATCTGCATATTATTGGTGGATTTTTGGTTACAGTAATTCCACTTATTTTTCCATCAGTGTGAGATTTGGTAACTACTCTACCCAAGGCTTCTACCATGATGATGTATAGGAAAGTGTTGGATATAATTGTTAATTGTGTATTGTCTTTGGTGTTACACAAATTTCATATCAATCATTAGATAGAGTCTACCAAGAATAGATGATTAGCAAAGCAATTTACAATGTCTACTAAACATTCCTGAATATTACACAGTAAAGTCAGTTCTTACCGAGCTCACTCGGGCATCAAAGGATTTTGTAGTAGAAAGTTAGTGTTACCCGAGCTCCCAAGGTTAACAAAGAAAAGTCAATGTCTACCGAGATCACTTGGGCATCAAAGGATTTTTTAGCAGAAAGTTAGTGTTAATCAAGCTCCCAAGGTTAATAAAGAAAATTCAATGTCTGTCGAGCTCACTCGGTCATCAAAGATAATGTGGTAGAAAGTTAACTTCTACCAAACTCACAAGGTCAGCAAAGGAAGGTCAGTGTTAATCAAGTTCACTCAGTCTCCAAAGAATTTTTGTAGGGTTTGCAGCATTTACCAAGCTTCACTTGGTTAACACTAGAAAACCATTTTGGAGCAGTGGTTACCGAGCTAGTTCGGCCAGCGAAGGATTTTATTGTTTTGATATTAAGTTCAATTGCTTCATGCAATAAGTGTAGCTGTCTGATTTAATGATTTTTTTAGTTGTAACTTATATTTGAGCCGACTTGATAATCTGAAAGGTATATATATATAAATGTTCAAGTTGTGAATTGAGGAGTGAGTGTGAATATATGAATGAAGATGGAATAAGAAAATATTAAGTGAATTCTAATGAAGGATTAGATATCCTTGAGGAGATGCAAAGTTGTATTCGATTAGTAAGGATCTAGTAAAGCCGAACAGAGATCTGTAATCAGAAAAAGTTAAGTTGCATATCATTCAGGCCACCTAATTGTTGCTTTCTAATCATTGTAACATTGAATCTAGAATCTCTTAATAGAGTTAGTTTAATAGCCATTTTGTAAATTCTCTAACAAGGTGATAGTTTAGTTGAATTGTTCTAAAGGCCTCTAACCAGGCCACTCCTAACAGGGTGATTAAATCCTCTAACTAGGTCACACCTAATAGTGTGTATTGTAACCTTTAACAAGGTTGGCTCCTAACAAGGCTCACTTCAGAAGACTGAAAATTAGCGACTAATTACTTGGTGGTTTTTCCTATATTAGGTTTCCATGTTAAATATAGTGTCTCTTGTGTTAATTTATTTAACCTTTGCATGCATATTAATAACTGTGAATGCTAGATGATTAGTAACTAGTTAACCTACCGAGTTATAGTATTCCTGCACTATTTACTGAGTGTCAGTAGTAAGTAAGCATTATAGACATCTAAGGCATTTTTGGAATTTTTTTTGTGGTAACTGATTCACCCCTCCCCTCTCAAATTACTTCATCTATATTTCCAACAATTGGTATCAGAGCTTTTGGTGCTTACAGGATAAGATTTCAAGGATCTTAGCCAAAGATCAAGATGTCTTGTAAGACAGAAATTCCAAGACTTAATAGGGACAACTTCTCAGCATGGCAAGGGTTGATGAGACTTCATCTAGCTTCTATTGGAGATACAGGACTAAAATACCTTGATGAAAAATATGCAGAACCAGCTGGTACACTATCTATCAATGATATTTTTGAAAAGAAGACCCACAACATTATGATGATAGATATAGCATCTGCTCTGAGTTATGAAGAATTTGATGACATCAAGGACTACAAATTTTCCTTTGAAATGTGGGAAAAGCAAAAAAAAATCTATGGAGGAGATGATAATGTAAGAAGAGCCAAAGCAGAAAGTCTGAGAGGACAATTTGATCAGATGAGGATGAGAGATGATGAAAACATTGCAAAATATGTTGAAAGAGTCAAAGCATGTGTAAGTGAAATCAAAGAATTTGGTGGAGATATCAAGGAGGAGATAGTTATAAGTAAAGTTCTTAGAACTCTACTTCCCATTTATGCAATTAGAGTTTCTACAATTCAAGAAAGAAGATGTGAAGCAAATCATAAGATAAATCTAGAGGCCATAGTTGGAAGATTAACTACATTTGAACTAGACAACTTTGACAACTATGTTCTAGCTTCCAAGAACATTGAATCAGCATTTGAAGCCAAGCTTTCACTCAAGGAGAAAAGAAAAAAGAAAAAGGAATCTTATTCAGGAAGTGAAGATGAATCAGATCAAAGTTCAGACAGTGATCTTGAGGTGATTGAAGCTCTACTAGCCAGAAAATATTCTAGAGGTAGAGGAAAATATAAAGGTAAAGTTCCTCTAATTTGTTTTTCATGTGAAGAAGTTGGTCATATTGCTGCTAGGTGCCCAAACAAGCAGAACAAAGATGAGGAGAAAGGTTACAAGTACAATGGCAAGAAAGACCTCAAATCATTCAAGGATAAAGGTAAGAAAACATGTTTTATGGCTAAAGATTCTAATGATTCTAATGATGAACAAGAAGATGAAATTGTCTACATTGCTATGAAAGATGAGTCTGATAATGATGAGAAAATGGAACTCATTTCTCAAATGAGCAAAAATGATACATGGATCATAGATAGTGGTTGTTCTAATCACATGACTGGTGATAAAACTAAGTTTGAATACTTTGAAGACTATGATGGTGGCAGTGTAAGATTTGGTAACAATGAACCTTGTTGTATAAAAGGAAGAGGAAGAATCTCTCTAACCAAAGAACTTATATGTGATAATGCCTATTGGGTAGAAGGACTAAAGCATAATTTTTTGAGTGTGGCACAACTACTCAATAATGGATTCAAAGTAGAATTCATGCATGGAAAAGCAAGACTACTGGATGGCAAAGGAAAACTGATTGGATCAGGCACTCAAATAAAATGCAACTTATTTTATCTTAAACTTGGTGAATGTTCATGTTTTATTGCTTAAATTGTAGAAAGTTGGTTATGGCATAAAAGGTTGTGTCATGTCAATTTTGATAATTTGGTGAAGATAAGAAAATTCAAGAAATTAAGAGGCATTCCTAACATAAAGAAACCTAAGGTCGGTCTATGCAAGAATTGTTAGATTGGTAAAATGGGAAAGACTAGTTTTAAAAGTAAAAACTATCAGTCTGAAGATATATTAGAAATTGTGCATATTGATTTATGTGGACCAATTGGAATTAAAAGCTATACTGGAGAAAAATTCTTCATTCTTTTTGTTGATGATTACTCAAGAATGATGACTGTCATGTATCTAAGGAACAAATTAGAAGCATTTGAGAAATTCAAATGGTATTTGGCCAGAGTAGAAAAGGAAATAGGGAAAAGATTGAAATTCTTGAGGTCAGACAGAGGTGGAGAATTCATTTCACATGAGTTGAATAACATTTGCATTGAAAGAGGAATCAAAAGACAGGTATCAGCCCCTGGAACTCCTGAGCAACATGGAATGGCTGAAAGGAGGAACAGATTTATCATGAATTGTGCAAGAACCTTAATGATTGAAAAGAGCATTGCTATCAAATACTAGAAGGAAGCTATCAGCACTGTAGTTCATACCTTGAACTGAGTACAACTAAAAAAGGACTCATTCAAAACTCCCTCTGAGCTATGGTATGGCTATAAACCTAATGTAAGTTATCTAAAAGTATTTGGAAGTAAATGTTACATTTTGAAAGAATCTAAAAAAGGAAAATTTAATGTGAAAAGTGATGAACAAATATTTTTGGGATACTCTTGCAAAAGTAAAGCATATAGATGTTTGAACTTGTCTACTTACAAAGTCATAGAAAGTGCACATGTGAAAGTTGATGAGTTTGTAGAAAAGACTGAAGAAGAAAGCAAAAGGGAACTAGAAGATTATAGAAGGTTTGTTTTCATTGAACCTGATACAAAATCAGTCAATCAGGAATCTTCTACTCCTGAGTCATTAGTAATTGAGTTACAGGAAGTTCAAATTGAGCTATAGCAACACGAGTTACATTCAGATGCTACCGAGCAAGTGTCTACCGAGTCTGAAGGACCCAAGCCAATATCTACCAAGCTAGAATATCTAGAACCTGAAGTTGAAGTGCAAGAGGATAACAATGAAATTCATTCAAAAGGCAAGGAACCTGTATTAGCAAAATATGTCAGGAAACATCATTCAGCAGATCAAACCATTGGAGACAAATCTGAAGGAACCATGACAAGAAGTAAGTTGAAAGGTACTTGTTTACGTGCTGATTTTGAACCTAGAAATATCAAAGATGCATTGGGAAATGATAGTTGGATAGAGGCTATGAATGAAGAAATAGAGTAGATAGAGAAAAATAAGACATGGACTCTTGTACCCAAGCCTAAAGATAAAAATGTGATTGGAACTAAGTGGATATTCAGAAACAAGTTGACTGAAGATGGTAAGGTATGAAGAAAAAAAGCTAGACTAGTATGCAAATGATATGGTCAAGAAGAAGGAATAGGATATGGAGAAACTTTAGCTCCTGTTGCAAGATTGGGAGGAGTTAGAACCTTACTTGCATATGCTACTCACAAAGGATTCAAAGTTTATCAGATGGATGTCAAGTCAGCATTCCTCAATGGTATCCTAGATGAAGAAGTTTACATTGAACAACCTGAAGGTTTTATTGATCCAGATAAGAAGAACATGGTCTGCAAATTACACAAGGCATTGTATGGTCTAAAACAAGCCCCTAGAGCATGGTATGAAAGATTGCATAATTATCTTATTCAGATTGGTTTTCAAAGAACTAATGATAACATTAGTTTGTATATAAAGGAAGAACCAAATAATAAGATTGTCTTGGAAAAAACATTTGTAGATGATACTGTTTTCATAGGGAATGATGATCTTTGCAAATAATTTTCAGAGAAAATGAACAAGGAATTTGAAATGTTTATGTTTGGTGAAATCAAATTATTTGTTGGTCTTCAAATTCAGCAGAATAAAAATGGTATCTACATCACTCAATCAAAATACATCAAGGAGATATTGAAAAAGTTTGGTATGGAAGATTGTAAACCTGTTGGGACTCCTATGTGTACTGGATTAAAACTTACCAAGGAAGATGAATAAAAAAAAGTAGATCAAACATTGTATAGATCTATGATTAGAAAGTTGCAGTATGTGATTCATACTAGGCTAGATATTGCCCTTGCAGTTGGTATTGTAGCAAGATTTTCAGCAAAACCAAGAGAAAATCACATGATGGCAATCAAAAGAATAATGAGATATTTGAAAAGAACTGAAGATTATGGTTTATGGTACAAATTTGGAGGTAATCTAGATTTGAAAGTGTTTATTGATGCTGATTGGGCTGAAAACCTTGATGACAAAAAAAGTACAAGTGGAGGAGCATTCATTCTTGGAAAGAGGTTGGTTTCTTGGACAAGCAAAAAGTAGAATTGTACATCCCAATCTACAACAGAGGCAGAGCATGTTGGTGTAGTAGTAAACTATTCTAATATTGTTTGGTTTAAATAGTTGTTGGAAGGCATGAAGGTGGAAATCAAAGAACCAGTTGTTATGTTCTGTGATAATACAAGTGCAATCAACATATCTAAGAATCTAGTGATGCATTCCAAAACCAAGCACATTGCAATAAAACATCATTTTGTCAGAGAATTGGTGTAAGATAAGAAGATCAGATTGGAATATGTCCATATAAAGGAACAAATTGCTGACATATTCACAAAGCCATTACCTAAGGATGCACTCTCATATCTAAGAGGTAAGTTAGGGGTCACTCCCCTATCTTAAGTTCACTAAAATTAAGTTTTAGTGATGCATCAATGCATACCAAGTTGAAGATCTATCAGTTGATGTAGCATAATCAGGAAATATTGCATATGAATTAGTACTAAAGGTACATTAAAATTCATTTGAGTTGTGTTGTCTTTGGCATGTATTGTCAAAGAGAGAGAGTTTTACTGTCATATCTTTCTGAAATTTGTTTGAGAGGAAGAGTTTGCTATGTAATTCCTTCATAGAGGGAGATTATTGAAAGAGGGACAGCTTTCTATCTAATAGAGAAAGTTTTTCTAACAGAAAAAGACTTGTTAGACTTGTTTTCAAATTTCATTCTACTATGACATGTTGTGTTGCCATCAATGCTGAAGAGGGAGATTGTTGGATACAATTGTTAATTCGGTATTGTCTTTGATGTTACACAAATGTCATATCAGTCATCAGACAGAGTCTACCAAGCTCAAATGTTCAACAAAGCAATTTATAGTGTCTACCGAACATTCCTGAACATTACATAGTAAAGTCAGTTCTTACTGAGCTCACTCGAGCATCAAAGGATTTTGTAGCAGAAAGTTAGTGTTAACCAAGCTCCCAAGGTTAACAAAGAAAATTCAATGTCTACCGAGCTCACTCGAGCATCAAAGGATTTTGTAGTAGAAAGTTAGTGTTAATTGAGCTCCCAAGGTTAACAAAGAAAAGTCAATGTCTACTGAGCTCACTCGATCATCAAAGATAATGTTGTAGAAAGTTAGCTTCTACCAAACTCACAAGGTCAGCAAAGGAAGGTCAGTGTTAATCGAGTTCACTTGGTCTCAAAAGGATTTTTGCAGGGTTTGTAGTGTTTACCAATCTTCACTTGGTTAACACTACAAAACCATTCTAGAGCAGTGCTTATTGATGTATGTCGGCCAGCGAAAGATTTTATTGTTTTGATATTAAGTTCAATTGCTTCATGCAATAAGTGTAACCAAATGATGTAATGATTTTTTCAGTTTTTGTAACTTATATTTGAGCCAACTTGATAATTTGAAAGGTACACACACACACACACAGATATATATATATATAAATGTTCAAGTTGTGAATTGAGGAGTGAGTGTGAATATATGAATGAAGATGGAATAAGTGAATATTAAGTGAATTTTGATGAAGGATTAGATATCCTGGAGGAGCTGCAAAGTCATATTCGATTAGTAAGGATCCAATAAAGTAGAACAGAGATCTGTAATTAGCAAAAGATAAGTTGCATATCATTCAGGTCACTTCATTGTTGCTTTCTAATCATTGTAACAGTGAATCCAGAATCTCTTTACACAGTTGGTTTAATAGCCATTTTGTAAATCCTCCAACAAGGTGATAGTTCAATTGAATTATTCTAAAGATCTCTAACTAGGCCACTCCTAACAAGGTGATTAAATCCTCTAACAAGGTCACACCTAACAATGTGTATTGCAACCTTTAACAGGGTTGGCTTCTAACAGGGCTCACTTCAGAAGAGTGAAAATTGGTGACTACTTACTTGGTGGTTTTTCCCATATTGGGTTTCCACGTTAAATCTGGTGTCTCTTGTGTTCATTTATTTAACCTTTGCATGCATATTAATAACTATGAATGCTAGATGATTAGTAACTAGTTAACCTACCGAGTTACAGTATTCCTACACTATTTACCAAGTATCAGCAGTAAGTAAGAATTATAGACATCTAAGGGATTTTTGGAATTTTTTTTGTGGTAACTAAGTCACCCCTCCCCTCTCAGTTACTTCATCTATATTTCCAACAGAAAGGACATAGTCAATCTCCTTGTCTTATACCTCTTGATGTGTAAAAGAAGCCTTTAGGAGTTCCATTAATAAGAACATAAAGTTTAGTTGTTGAGATGCATTGATAGATAAGATTAATCCATTCGTGGAAGGATTCAAAGGCTTCTAAGGTTTTTCATAGAGACCTCTAATCAACCATGTCATATGCTTTCTGAATATCCAGTTTCATGAACATGCTAGCCATTTTATTCTTATTGGTTGACCATAATATTTGTTCTTCTGATATAAGATTTAGGAGAATTAGTTTCGTTTGATTTGCTAAAATTTTGGATATGATTTTATAAATGGTGTTGCAAAGAGCTATAGATCTAAAATCCCCTAGGTTATCAGGGTCATCTTTTTTGGATATCAAAGTAAGAAATGTATTATTAATTTTTATAAGTAAATAACAACCATTTCTTGAGGCTTCAATAGCTTTCCAATGATCAATTTTGATAATATCCCAACATTTTTGGTAGAAGAAAGCTTGGAATCTATCTAGACCTAGAGAACTATTAGGGTTCATAGTGAATAACATAGACCTAACTTCTTTCAGTGATATGGGTGTATTTAATGCTTTATTATGTTCTATAGAAACCACTTTTGGTATAGCTTCAAGCAATTTTTCTTGAGCTATCATATTTGGACTATAAAATTTATTTAATAAATTTTTGAAATGACCTACAAAAATCTTTGCTATACTATTAGAATTTTCAGTGATAGAACCTAACAAGTCTTTAATTTTAATAATTTTTCTTTTAGATCTATTTTGTAAAGTGCTATTATGAAAAAAAATTGTACTATGATCTCCCTCTTCTAACCATTTTTCTCTCGATTTTTGCCTCTAGAATAATTCTTCCTTTGCTAGAATTTTTTCCTTCTTGGCGAGTACTTATTTCTTTAGAAAGAAGTTCTTATTATTCATACCTTCTTTAATTACTTCTATGTTTAATTTTTTAAAGCTTTCTTTGTTGTCTATTTTTTCTTTAAATATAATGTTGAATTTTTCTTTGTTCCACTTAAGTATATTTTATTTAATCATTTTCATTTTAGAAAAAAAATTTTACATTCTGGAACCTTTAAAATTACCTTGATTCCACCATTCTCTAATGAGCTCCATAATTTTTTTGTCTAAAAACCACATTTTTTCACATTTAAACTGATTTTTGATAGGTTTAGTATGTTCAAAAAAGTTAATTCTAAAGGATAGTGGTCTAATCCTACTATAGGTAGAATTGATACTTGAATAACTAAATCTAATCCACTTAGTTCTCCTTTGAGAAAGAACCTGTCCAATTTCTTAGTGATAAAAGAAAAGTCTTTCCTTCTATTAGTCCATGTGTATTTACCATTATTAATAGGAATATCAAATATGTTGTTATGGTCTATCCATTTTAAAAATTCTATAGATGCTTGGAAAATTTGCTGGATGCCTCCAAATTTTTCATCTATATTCATGATAGTATTAAAATCTCCACCTATAAGAATTTTTGGAATTACAATAGGAAAGGTAAACTTCTAGGGCACTGGGGTGGGGGGGAGTGGTGAATTAGTAGTTTAAACTTGGACCCATAAAAACATTCACCACACATCCTTCTCATGCATTCAATAGATAAACTAAAATATCATGTAAAGCATGTACATCTAAATCATGTAAACATTCCCACACATATGACACTAGATATGATCATCAGGAAACCCTCTAAGTGAGAAGGTAAAACTGGCATGGGGATGACACCCACAAATGTTCACTACTATAGTAAAAAAGTGTATCCAATTAAGATTACAATGTTTTGATCATGAAACATGATCTACCTTGTGAAAGGTCTACCCTGTTAAATGCTTACAAAGACTATTCAGTCTCACCCTACTAAAGGATTTCAACACCCTGTTAGAAGTGTGGCTTGCTAAAGGACTTTAACTCACAATAAGTAAGCACCCCATTAAAGGATTTTAATATAGCCTGTTAGGACTACTCTATTAAGAGATTTGACTAATTCCCCTGCTAGAATGATTCAAAAATGATCTTGTGTTTAGCACTTGATTTCTTGATGATAGATAAGCTCTAAACTAATGTCCTCTCAATCCTTCTTGATCAAATGTCTCTCTATTGTATGCTCTTCCCTTCCTCTATTCTCCTTTAACTAATTCTATAATGGAATTTTAGATCATAACTCCTTAGTCACCATGAATGCTCTATTTGCGCATGCAAACTTCTCTATACTCTCCTTCAACACTCTAGATAGTTTAGGGTTTGTTCTAATTAAGAAGACTTAGGTGACTTAGGGTTAAGTATGAATCAATTGCTATGATTCATCCATTTTGATGCTTAAACTTTCCCTTTTCCTAATTGGTTGCATGTAATTTCATTGGGAATACAACATAATATTTGTCCTTATCTCCAAAATATTAGAATTATCCTTAAATTAGCTAAAAAATGGTTTACATAGTTGTTTGTGGCATTATAAACAACTATAAAAAACTATCTCACTTGGCATTTGAAGTCTCTAATGCTCTGTGTATACTAATTTTAATACTAATACTTGGCATATATATTGCTTGACATGCATTGCTTGCTCAGCTCCTGAATCACTCGACATACACTAACTACTTGACTCTTGAGTGACTTGGCACATGAGTAGCTCAGCACTCATTATGGACTCAACATGCTCTATAATATACATGTTGTGCTCAACATGTACAACTTGTGTTGGCATGAACTAAGTAAATGACTTAAGTGTGTGGACACTCATTTGTCAAAATCAATTTGAGATAAAAAATCTCCCCTTTTCAAATGAGTGTCAAAAACACTTGGTCATGCATTAATATCTTTATCCTTATGAGCATAACATATCTCTAACTTGGCTTATGTACAAAACTTCAAAATTTCAAAATTTTGCAACAACTTGTATACCCCAATATTTTATAATTTCTCCTGAGTTGATAAGTCTATTCTATATCCAAAATTTTGTACTCTTACTAAGTAAGTGTGTCTCAACTGATACTCTTTGACTTCATTACTTTCTCTCCCTTAGCTTAATCTGTCTTTTCTCTATCCCTTTTCTTACTCTCTTCTCTCATTCTTCTCTATCTCCTCTTAATCCCTCTAAAATATTTATTTCTCCCACTTTATTACTCTCTCACTTTTCTTACTCTACCCCTTTATCATACTCTACCCCTTTTTGACACTTATGTCAGTGGGCTATACACTTATAGTGTGTCTTTCCAACAAAATATTTTTGGACATCTAGGATTATCTTGAGAGTAACATCCCAATTCACATATGCTACATCTAAAGACTTGATTTGGATACCTAGCATGACAATAAGGTAGACTAGGCTATTTGATGTTGAAAGATTTGGGTCTTTCTTCATAAGGGTTTCAACATAACCTAGTTCCTTGTGTAAAATTTCCATATCAGGGTTTAATATTTTTTGGATGATAATAAGTTTGGCCCTTATATAGGCCTCATGTATTGATAATGTAGCTAACCAACTCTAGGTTTGTAAGAAAGTTCTGAAGTGCTTTTCACACTGAGATGGTCTCATTGGCAATTTTCCACTTGATACACTAATCTGACTTTCCAAGCTCAAAATTTGACTTCTAGTCTCATTTAAAGAATGTTGGATTGTATAATTTTTTGTACAATGAGAATATATTGTCAAGTACGTTCTTCAAACTTTCTACTTTAGTTGCCAATGCAACTTGTGTCAGTGCTATGTCACCTAATATCTTTTCATTTACTTTTCTATGGAATTTCTTTTCTAACCACTCTAATAATTTTGCATTAGTGCCAAGGTGGACATCACTAACCTTTTCCACTATGTTTTTTAGGTATTTAATTAGTGGCTTGGTCTAATCTAGAGTTGGCCGACTAAATGCATCTAAAAAGTTGTATTTGATATCCTAGAATTCTTACATCTACTTGTGCTCCCTTCTAAGCATTTCCTAATGCTTCTTCCTTACTAGGGCTTCTTGAAGTATGCCCATTTGCTCAATAATCATGGTGTTATAATCATATTTTGGTAACACAATTTATTCATCAAAGCTCACATCTCCATATTGGATTACCTCTTCAACCTTTGATGAACTAGGATCTGACACTAAGATCTGTAATGATGTTGCATTTATGCTCAGCTTTTGAAGAGTGTGACTTGAAGGAGAGCTAGATATTACTAAGGTTACCAGGGCTTAAATTTTTTTTTGCTCCTTCAGATGTGGTGTCATCTCTTTCTCTTCAAGCTTGTCCTTAACTTCTAAAATGACTTGTGATGCACCTTGTACTTGTGTTGTAGTTGCAAATAGGATATTTTGATCTATTTGACATTGTTCTTTAGTAGTGACTTATATTTCCATAGTGTCCTTTGCAATTGTGTCAACCTTTTCAAATGTAGCTTCTAGTATTTTTCCAAAGGTTATACATTATTGACTTGAGGGATGATAGTAGGTGGTTCTTGTGGATTCACCTTTTCACTTTCAGTATTACTCACTATCTTTTGCAATTCATCCACACTCACCAATACAGGATTATCACAAAGTTTTGCCTATAATGTGGACTAATCAAGTATCTTCTTGAGATCTTCCTCTATAATGGGATTTATTTTTTGAGCTATAAAAATAGAAATATCCTTAGCTATTACTATTTTAGTATTTACACTTGTTATAGGTTGAGGGTTGACATAAGGAAATTGTGTATATGGTACACTATTTTCTTCTTATTGTTCTGCCTTAGTTGTTTCCTTGTCATCTTCTTTCATTTCTATCCCTCCCTCAATAGTACCATCATTATTAGTATCTTCCTAATCATCCTTCACCTCAATAGGCTCTTGTTCCCCTTCCTTTACTATATCAAGCCCATATGTTACTCTCCACATTTGTGTGGACTTCTTAACTACATCTTCAATAAATTATTTTACAAAGTGCTAAAGGCTCTATGTTTAGGTAAAAACCTAATTCCATATTTCTTCACAACCTTGGAAATTTGTGCCTTAATTTAGGCATCTCTTGTGTAAGAGATGTCTCTCTTATCTATCTCTCCAATTTTAGATAGTAGTGCCATTTCTACTCAACTCTATCACTTAAGCTTTTGGGCATTGAGTTGGCAATTTATAGTGGGATATTTTTGAGTTTTTCCATAATGGAAAATATAGCCTCCTCCACTTGATTTTTCTCCACTTTACCAAGATTATCAAAATCTATATGAGAGAATCTTGATAAGTCTACACTATTCTTTACACTTTTATATAGATTTTCAAGATCTGATAGAGGATTGTGACTCACCACTTTGAATTGGTTGTTGTCATCTGATTTTTTTTCCTCCTCATCAGATTTGGCTTGTCTAATATACTTCCTCCTTGGTCTTTTTTGCACTTTTCCTCCCTTCTCTATGGATTTTATCTTTTCTTTTTCCTTTTGTGTAGTTGCACATGCACTAGCCCTTGCAATAGGTGCAATTGGTTTTGGCTAGCGTGGCTTGGCTACCTTCTTGGCTTTTGTCACTGATTGGGCCTTAGCCTTCCTTTTCCTTTGTTATGTGGGAGTAGGTGCTTCCTCGGCTTCTTCCCCATCAACACCTTCAACAACTTCAGTCTCCTCTTCCTACTAGTCTTCTCCCATTCCTTGAGTAAGTGTAAGTGGTGCTTGTGCTTGGATGTCTTCTTCTTCATTATCCTCTTCCTCTTCTTCTTCTTCTTTCTCGACACCCTCACCAAATTTAGCTTTTAATTTCTTCACCAACTTATCCTTTTTCTTAATAACTAGGGTAAACTTTAAGAAATATGCCTCCAAAAAAAAGATATAAAATATTGGAGAATCTTTCATTATTTTGAAAAAATAAACTTATTTATGTTGGCGAATCTCTCAATTTTTCATTCTAAATATGATTAATATTGGCGATTATTTTTTAATCATAATTTTTTTGCATAAAATATTGATAAATTTCAATCATAATAAGAAGTTTATTAATCACCATGGAATATTACAAATCAAAATTGAACATTTTTTTAACCTTGTGGAATATTATGAGGATCATTACATATACTTTATATTGATAGTGAAAACTAAATATTGGTGATATATCCCTAAAGTAACTAATAATTATGATAATTATTGGTGTGTACAATTTTATTTATTTAATAATATATTACATTTAGGTGACTCAAATCTAAGCATGCAACAAATATTGTGGTGAATATTTGAGTTTAATAATGAATATTGTGGCAAATATTTGAGTTTAAAAGTTTCAATAAAATAAATTATTGAGCAATTTTAAATATTCTAGAACTAAATTTTATAAAACTATGGCAATTTTTAGGTTTTATCAAATCATAAATTATTAGCCTAATTACTAGCCAAAAAATTCTAAAATTAGCCAATTTGTGAATATTAGCCACTAAAAATACCTTGTTAATAACTGAGGCAGTCTTCAATTCCATTGTGATTTTGGACTTTTCCATTTCATAGTTTCCAAATCCCTTAGAATTTTTATCCACATCTTCTACAAGTAATGCAGTAATAACTGTAGAGGGCTCATCCACATTTTTTTCATATCCTAAGGCTCTCAACGATCTCACCCTTGGTGTTGCTGCTTGGACAAACATATAGTCAATACCCACTAGAAAAAAAACATCATCATAATGATTTTCTATTAGAGATGTTGGTATTCTCAATCTCTTCTTTATTGTCTACTTCAAATCTTGAAAATAACTTGCCATCACAGATTAAAAATTTGACCCAATTGTTCAATGTATTCACCAATCTATACTACCACTAACCTGTTTGTTTTCCAACTATGCCAAATGTAGGAAAAGTTTTTTGAACATAAAAGAATATGCATATTGGAATAAAATCAAATTTACATTGTGCACTTTTAGTATTTTTTATTACTCCTAGGTTCTCCATCAATTTTTGTAGTTTTAGCTCTGCAAGATCATATGTGTGATCTTTCTTAACAATTTTATATCCCACATCCACTGCTATACAAGGAACACTGTTCAATCTACTAGATTGGTAAAACTTGTGTGAAATAGCCCTTACTACAAACTCTATCAAAGGATTAGTAATGGTGTTAATTTCCATGCCTCTCTTGTTCCATACATCTCCTGTGTTCTTCTTAATCACCTCTTGTGAGTCACTTCATAGTGTCTTAGGCCAATCAAGGTTTGGATAACCTATAACCCTATAGATTATCCTTTTGGTTATCTTGACAAGTCCATTATCCCACCATAGTGAACCATCATGAATCTTGCTAGGAACTATCCTAATCCATTTTGTCTTGAACACATTTTGGGAAATCTAGGGCTCATGTTAACCCTTTCTTTTCTACAATTTTGTATTCTTTCTATGATACACCATTCTCACAAAGTCTATTGTGTGCTTCCCTAGTCTCCATATTAGCAATGCTTCCTATTTTGCAGTTGTAACATTTCCTAACATCTTGCACCATTAAAACTTTTGGTGGTATCATGGATAATGCACCAAAGGGGTCTTTCTTGTAAGCAATATCTGGTATGGCCTTGAATATAGGTTGTTTAACTTCATTCCTAAAAAATTGAACATTTAAAACCTCCTTACCCTCTACATTATTTGAACTAGATGCCATTGTGCAAAACTAGGGCTTATAAAAAATATAAATAGCATAGCTTAGCTCTTGATAAATACCTTGCGAGATTAGACAAAATAGCGATGAATTGCTACACAAATCTTCTACAATTGCTTCAGATGGATTTCCAAATCACCTCTTGCTCTCCTTGGTCTTTCTCAATTTTGAAATGGTGAAAAATGAGTTGAAATCGGTTAACTACCCTTTTTGAAACCCTATAATCAATGTTGAGTGCTTACACAACTATAAGCTTGCCATCAACCAATTTTAGACTCACTCGGCTTCCATCAACATTACATTCTTTCAACATCCATTATGATCTCAGCATCAACTAGCTTGTCCATTAGCTCAACATCTTCTAGCATTTTACTCATCATCCATTTTATGCTTGGTAACAACATGAAAAGCTTAATGATTTTCATTGAATTTCTAACAACATCTTGCATGTTTGTTCATGCTAATTTAATCTTTTCAATACTAAATCCTTTGGAACTCATGAATGATATAATCTTTAACTATTAGTTACACATACCTCTTGATTGCTTAGTTTCATGAGGTGTGATCACTTGACCCATTAGGTGAAGGTATCTCTTCTCCATTTGATGTGTTGCAATCATCTTTCTTCTTCCATGTCTTGATCATTTCATTTCTGACATTTTCAACATCAACCTTGCCTTTTCCTTTTTCAAATTCACAACTTGGTGCCTTCAACCTTGTTGAGAAATATCTAGTGTTGTGACCAGTCTTCAAACAATTGAAACATGTGGTTTGACTCAACCACCTCTTGTAGTCACTTCTAAAATGTGTCCTAATACAATTCTTAGGAACATTTCCATATTCTTGACAATAATGATAGCTATATCTTGTATTATAGTCCTAGTTATAAGAGTTTCCATTGTTCCTTACCTTTTTTTGCCTATTTGATGACCACATGAGTTTGGATCTAGACTCAAAAGCTATATGTCCATACTTCTAACAAATATAATAGTATCCTTCAAATCTTTGTGTCTACATGGTCTTGGTTCTACATTCATGTGCTTGATGTCCTTGTTTGTTGCACTTATGATAGTGAACTATGATCTTATGATTGACATTCTAATTTGTAGTTTTGCTCCTACACACATTAGCAATATGTCCTTTCTTACCACAATTATGAAAAGTAGGTTTGGAATCCTTACCTTTGTTGTTCATCTCTTCAACACTTTTGGATGACTCTCCTTCTTTAGTGCTTGTGTATCCCAGTCCAAATGTGTCATTATTTGATCTAGGGGATCTCAATAGTTGCTCAAAATATTTGATGGCTTCATTAGGCTTATTGAAACTTTTAGCAATTTCCTTTTCCTTTTTAAGTCATATTGCAATTTATCATTCTACAACATTAATGTTGTTATCTCAATGTCCTTGACATTTCACTATAGTTAGCATTCATCATTTGACTTAGTGTATCTTATTGCATGTTAGAAATCTTGGTTAGCTCTGATGATTTCTCTTCTAGTTTGTTCACCAATTTTTTTTTGTCTACTTCAATCATGGCTTTCTTCTTTTTTTAGTCACATCACATAGTAGTATGGCTTGCGATTCTTTCTCTAACTTGAGATTTCTAATTTCCTATATTTGGGCTCTATTCTTTTCCATTAGATCTACAACTGTTGCATCAAATTCATTAGAGTCTCCATCAGCAAATAGCTTCATAGTGTCTATCTGTTTGTATTTTGTTTCATTCTCCACAATAACATTTTCCTTCTCTTCAAGGATATCTTTAGTTCTTCTCTTCATTTAGTTGATGTAGAATGAGTTGTATTTCAATTTCCTGATTCTCAATAGTCTTTCCCAACTTGTAGACTTCTATTTCAAGATTTTTTGCAAAGCTTCAAAGCTTCTCTTTTAGAGAACAAGGCTCTGATACCAATTGTTGGAATTACAATAAGAAAAGTAAACCTCCAAGAGAGGGGGGGTGAATCAATAGTTTAAACTTGGACCCATAAAACTTTCACCACACATGCATGTGATACATTCAATGGATAAGCTAAAATATCATGTAAAGCACGTACATCTAAATCATGTAAACATATAAAAATTCACACACATATGAAACTAGATATGATTACCTAGAAACCCTCCAAGTAAGAAGGTAAAAATGGGGTGAGAATGACACCCACAAATCTTCACTACTATAGTAATAAAGTGTATCCAATGAAGGTTACAATGTTTTGACCATGAAACATGATCTACCTTGTGAAAGGTCTACCTATTAAAGGCTTACAAAGATTATTAGGTCTCACCCTGTTAAAGGATTTCAACACCTTGTTAGAAGTGTGCCTTGTTAAAGTACTTTAACTCACAATAAGTAAGCACCATATTAAAGGATTTCAATATAGCCTATTAGAACTATTGTATTAAGAGATTTGACTAATTCACCTACCAGAATGATTCAAAAATGGTCTTGTGGTTAGCACTTGATTGCTTGATGATATATGACCTCTAAATAGATGTCTTCTTGATCCTTCTTGATCAAATGTCTCTTTGTTTTATGATCTTCCTTTCCTTTGTTCTCTTTTAAGTAATTTTTCAATGCAATTTCAAATCATAACTCCTTGGTCACCATGAATGCTCTATTTGCCCATGCAAAATTCTCTATATTCTCCTTCAACACTCTAGATAGTTTAGCATTTTTCCTCCTAAAGAAGACTTAGGTGACTTAGGGTTAGGTATGAATCAATGGCTGTGATTCATCTATTTTGACACTTAAACCTTCCCTTTTTCTAATTGGTTGCAAGTAATTTCATCGGGAATCCAACATAAGGTTCATCCTTATCTCAAAAATATCATAATTCATCCTTAAGTTGGCTCAAAAATGGTTTACATAGTTGATTGTGCCATTACAAACAACTATAAAAAAACTAGCTTACTTGACATCTAAAGTCTCTGATGCTCGGCATATACTGATTTCTATACTGGGACTCAACATTTGTATCACTCAGCATGCACTACTTGCTTGGATCTTGAATCACTTGGTGTACATTATCTACTCGGCACTTGAGGGACTTGGCACATGAGTCACTTGACAATCACTATGGACTCAAGATGCACTATTATATACTTGTAGTTCTCTTCATGTACTACTTGTTTGTCATGAACTAACTAAATGACTTAAGTGTGTGGATACTAATTTGTCAAAACCAATCTAAGATCAACAAGAATGAGCTCATTGTAGTGATTTTTAATAAATAGAGTTATTTCTTCCTATAGAAGTATTTTATCTATATTAGGGATTGGTCCATAGATGTTTATTAGAAATAGCTATATGTTAGTCATTATGCTTCTAATTCTACTACTCATCCAAGAATAATTTGATTTTAGGATATTTAGAGTTACTTTCCTAGGATTCCAAATCATTCCTAATCCCCTTGAGGCTCCTCTAGATTGATGTAAGCTAATGTTCCAACTACCTAATTTTTTTCTAGCTTAATTCCTTCTTCCTTAGTTTTGTTTCTTACAACATAATAATTTCAGAATCAAATTGTTTTAAATTATGTTTAAGTCAGGGTTTCTTGATAGGAGCATTTAAATCCCTATCATTCTAGGGAGTGATCCTCATGCTACCATGGGAAGGTTCTTCCCCTTCCCTAGATTAAGTAATTGACTTATCTTTTTCTATTCTTTTGTACACTTGTTTGATTCTCTGAGTTCTTTATGAGACTTGCTTCCTCTTTTATCTTTTAGTCTACCATATTTGGGATTAATTATCCCTTCTTGATTCATCAAAATACCCAATTACTCTATGTTCTCTTGTGCATTTACAACACTTTCAGATTTTTTTCCTTGCTACTCATATTTTTTGTTGTTTTCTAATTCTTTCATTATTTTTTTTACAAGGGTTATCAGATCACCTAAATGTATATTATCTACTAAATCTAGTATACTCCATGTACTGCACAAATTAGTAGCATCTCCTTGTCCTTTTATTGTTCTAGATTTGGTAGTATGTAAATCTTTACTTCTCTTATCTTCATCCTCAATTATTAACATCCCTCTTCTTAAATCTTCAAAGGTGTAGTTATCTCTACCTAATTTTAGAACTCATTGCATTAGCTCCTCTTTTTGTAAGTCACTAATTTTATCAATATTGTCAAAGTTAAAAACATGAATCAATTCATCTGTTAATAGTTCCAAATTCTCTTCCATTGCCTCATCTAAAATTAAAATTTCTAGATCTCCATTCTTTGATAGATCATTATTTAGGAAGTCATGAAAATTTTGAAAGAACATTCCTTTTATCTTACTTTGCTCCTTCCCCCTTGCCTTGAACTCACTAAGGTTATACATAGTAGATTCTTGTGTTGTACTTGGTGTCTGCCAAAATTTGGTGAGTAGCTTTACTTCCTCTTTTTTGGAGTCTATGATTTGCTTCATAGAATCTTCTTTATGCTGTAGCAGAGTATCAATTATTTCTTTTGTACACTTAGCCTTACTTCACCTAGAGATACATCACAAAAAAGATAATTATTTTCTATTTCTTTAAGAGAACTATTAATATTAACCAAGATATTTTATCATGAGGTCTAGATTCCTTTTCTAACAGTTTTTCTTTCCCACTTATTTCTTTTTTATTATTAGTTTTATGTGCTTTCTTTAGTTTCTTGTTTAACCTTCTGTAGCTATTGACTGCACTTTGCATCCTTATGTTAGCTATATTAGGTCCTATTTTTTCTTCTTCTCTTCTATTGATTTCTTTGAAACTTCAATCTTCACATATGAGATATATTTTCAACTATGAGCTAGTGCATTTATAATCTTTCATATTTAATAGTTCAATAATTTCTTTATTGGTATTAAATATTGAAGCTTTTCCTTTCTCTTTTCTTTGAGATTTTATTTCTCTTACTACCTGAGGTATCAATGTAACTTAAATTATCTAATCTTTCTTGATGATTGGAGAACTATTTTTGATCTTTGAAATTAGAGTTAGAAATGTTATTTTTTTCTTTTCTTATTTCACCATCTTCCAATTCAGAATCTTCATTCCTTGTTTTATCATGAATAGGCTTCAATAGAACTTTTTCATTTATGGACTTCTTGTTGGATACAATTATCCAATTGTGTGTTGTCTTTGATGTTACCCAAATGTCATACAAGTCATCTGTTAGCACTTACCAAGCTCAGTTGGTTTGCAAGAAGATTTACAGTGTCTACTGAGCATTCTCAGACTTTACCTTGTGTAGACAGTTCTTACCAAGCTTTCAAGGTTAGCAAAGGAAATTCAATGTCTACTGAGCTCACTCAATCATCAAAAGAAAATGTGGCAGAAAATAGTTCTTACCGAGCTCTCATGGTTAGTGAAGGAAATTCAGTTCTTACCAAGTTCACTCAGCAGCCAAATGATTTTGTAGAATTTGCAGTGTTAACCAAGTTGAGATGGTTAAGTCAAGAAATTATTTCTGAAGTAGTGTTTACTGAGTAGGGTTGGCCAATAAAGGAGTTTTTTAATTTATGATTTAATGCTTAATTATTTTAAGTATTATTTCCAGCTGACTATGGTAATGATTATAGGTGATTTAAACTTGTAATTGAGCCAACTTGATAATCTGAATGGTATATATGAGATGTCAAGTTGTGAATTTTAAGTGTGATGAATTTGATGTGATATGAATGTGAAGGTGGAATAATTATTGTGAGAGTAAATTTTGAAGGATGATCAAAGATCATTAAGGAGAAACAAAGCTATATTTGATCAAGGAGGATCTAATGGTGCAAAATAGAGATCTGTAATCAGCAAATTCAGTCGCATCTTATTCAGGTCATTTCATTGCTACTTTCTAACCATTTTAGCAATGATTCCAAAATCTCTTAACAAAGTTAGTTTAATAGCCATTTTGCAAATCCTCTAACAAGGTGACAGTTTAGTTGAATTGTTCTAAAGACCTCTAACAAGGCCAGTCCTAATAGGGTGAATAAATCCTCTAATAGGGTCACACCTAATAGTTTGTTTTGTAATCTTTAATAGGGCTGGCTCCTAACAAGGCTCACTTCAGAAGAGTGAAAATTGGTAGCTAGTTACATGGTGTTTTTTCCCATGTTGTGTTTCCATGTTAAATCTGGCGTCTCTTGTGTTCATGTTATTTTCTTTTGCATGCATGTTAACAATTGTGAATGTTTAAAGATTATTAGCAAGTTAATCTACTAAGTTACAACATTTTCCTTTGTGGCTACTGAGTGACTGTAGTAATTAAATTTTAAGACATCTAAGGGATCTATGGAATTGTTTTGTGGTAACTGATTCACCCCCCCTCTCAGTTGCTCCATCTATAATTCCAACACTTCCCCTGGAATTTTTTTTGTTTCTTATATTCATCATAGGGAAGATATCTTTTAGATCTAATGTTGGTTGAAAATTTTTAAATGTAATCTTCCTTTGATTATTCAATCTAATTATTTCAGAGATTTTTCCTTCAAATCAGTAGAAATTTAAGTTATAGTTAGATCTTTTTGTTATTACCTTAACTGGTTGGAATTTAGGATTGTTAGTCTCAAAGTTGATCAAAAATTTAATATTATTACAAAATTTATAAGAAGTTTCTATTCCTATCATCTTACCAATTGTTGAACCTATTTTCCTGAGAATATATACATGCATAATTTCAAGAGGGGGATATTGAATAGAGATCCAGGTTGGATAGGAGAAATTTAACAGTTCTTCCTTACAATCTAAAGTCTATTCAAACAATTTAACAATGTAGCCTTTAAAATAACAAACACAGACAAAGATGAAATCTTTTTTGATATATTCATCACTTTAGTGAATGTAAAATAATCTTTCTAAATGGTGAGATATACTTACCTAATTTTGACAAAATTCCTTTAACCGGTTCATGAGATTGATCATTTCTTGTTTTGGACTATTCCAAAATGTGAATACACCAACATTCTAGTAGTCCTACTAATGATCTTCATTGTCCTGATTACTAATAATTAGGATGTATTCCTTAATTTTTTTGAAGTTGGTGCGAGGAGCCATTTTGGATTGAGTGGGGGAATGAGAAGGAGACTTGGGAATAATATTTTTGTGGTGAGTGGGGATATATGGTTTAGGAGGGTTAAATGATAATTTGAGATTTGAAGTCTCAACTTTATGGTGATGTGTTTCATGGATATTGATTGAAATCATATTGAATTCAGATAGAAAACCTATCTATTGGGAATACAAGGGAAATCTATTTCGGGTTGCATATTTAGTATGATTAATAAGCCAAATTTGTTTGTCAAGGATTTCAATGGAACATATGATATTAGCTTGAAATCCTTTCTGGATAGAAGAATTGATTAATTTGGGAAAATTTTCACTTTTACAAGTTTCAGGATTTAATAGAAGCTTACTTGCCTTATTTAGAACAGGGGAGACTTGGACGATAGAGATCTAGCTCACTTCCAATTTAGCCCAGGCATTGATACTCCCCTTGGATTTTAGCACTTTTAAAACCCTAGCCTCTTTGAAGATTGCGTTGAAGTCTCTTGAGTGGTGGAGCCTAATTTTTTCTCAATGATCTGATGTTTGAGAATCGACTATTGGATATTAGAGTGTTCCAATTCATTGGGCTCAATTAGGGCTGAATAAGGATTTTTCATCTTCACTGCATGCCTCTAATTTGTAGAATGTGTGCAAATGGGGAGAAGAGTGCTAGTGCCAAGTTTCCTAGACTTTAATTTGTTTCCCCAATAGGGCTTCAAGGCAATGGCAATGGATGAGGCACCAGATGCTTATTTCATGATTAAAAGATAGGGTTTTGATTATTCAATAGATAGCCTGATTTCTTGGGTTGCCAGAAGTGACTACCTTGTCATTTTTCTTAACCATAATTTTTGAATGATTTGCACATTTGAATTCTACTCTAATTTCCATATTCATTCTGAACACTAATTTTTTTAAAAGAAAGAAAACAAAAGATCACAATTTTTTTAAAATCCTTTCTTTCTTTTGTGCCAAACCAACATAAATTAGAATGAAACCAATCCTTGGGCTTCTGATACATAATACCATTTAGCAACAATGACAAGAAATATAATTGCAGAAAATGAAGCATTCATGAATTTTTGAAAATTTCAATACATAACGACAATATGACAACAAAAATGTAGGCAATAGAAGGCTTGAAAAATGGTCACAGAAAGTTTAGGGCAAAAGTAAGAAGTAGGTTAATATTTTTTAATAATATTCTAGATATAAAAGGTAAACTCATGGATGGATGTGACATGTATTTTTGGGTTGTTTTATTCCAAATAAATAACTAATTATGAATTTTCCACTATAGTATTTTTGGAATAAAAAATTTCTTGTGTCTGAGCACCTTAACTAATTCAAAAATTAGATAAAAATATTTTTTATTTACTTTTCCTTATAGTAGAAGAAGCATAGAGTGTGATGCATCTTTTGGATTTCAAAAATGTTGTACCATTTGAAAGTTATAGTTATTTTTCAAGCAGTGTGTCAATCAACACTTTATACATAACTCCATTAGAAAATAAGTAATAATTATTTATTGAACTCATAATTTGACAAACCTTACATTTATAGAAAGATAAGAATATTCTTAAGAAATCCTTTTCATTTCATCAAATTTTGCTGAAAAAAGTCATGAGCTACATGTTTGAAGGAAAACACACACAAGAACAAGCCAAAAACACATTTTTGGGATGTTTTAAAGTAGACCATGTAGGGTTCATATTGAAAGATATAGTAGGTCTTATAAAGATAGTAATTTTTTCTGTTTAGTATCAAGATGGGTGGGAAAAAGTTTTAATATATTTTGAAATACTTTGAGGCATTTCAGAGCTACGTATTTTTCAGATCGCCACTTTTTGGCACACCATGATCCTGCACATACCCCTAAAAATAGCTTCTACATCTCTCTCTCTCTCTCTCTCTCTCTCTCTCTCTCTCTCTCTCTCTCTCTCTCTCTCTCTCTCTATCTATCTATCTATCTATCTATCTATCTATATATATATATCTATCTATATATATGTATATATATATCTATATATATATATATATATATATATATATATATATATATATATATATATGTATAGAATTCTTTTAAGCGATGTACAATGTATCTCTATAATACATATGAATAAATATATTCTTCAATATGCGTTGAACTTTGAAATTGAGAAGACTTGGTGTAGATAACATATTTGAAATATCAATGCATAAGTACACTTTTATAGAAATGTCGAGTATACATTTAAAAAAAGACATACTTTGAATTGAATAAAATTAGCACCTTGAAAAACATATACTTATCATGTTGCTACTCCTCTTATTTGTTAGGTCCTACCTATGTAAGTTACCTTGTGGGTCCCTTGAGTTACAACATTTCTAAATTTACTTTTCAATTATCCAATCATAGTAGAGTATTAAATTGGATTGAACACAAATATTATATTTTAAACAATTAATTTTTTTAACAATTTCTAAGAATGAGTAATCTGAATTCTTATTAGTCTGAGCAATAAAAAAAATCTTGATACATAATAAACAGACAAAATTATTACCAAATTATTACCCAATAGAGTAGTTATATGAAAACATGCGCATGGAAAAATATGATGAGAAAATGGTGAACATTTAAATTTCATAATCATGAGTAATTGTATTTGTTATCTTTTGGATTGTCATCTTGGTAGAGGCACTTGCATAGCAAAAACTTATTGTTATTTTTTTCTCTATGAATTGATAGAAAATGGGGCTCCTTATTATTGTATCATCAATTCAAACAAGGAATCACTCAATTGAAAGACCCACCATTCAATTTCACTACTAACTACTCATGGGCTACATTATTTGCACAAATATTTGGCTTTAGAAAAGTACTTCATTTGGACATTAAGCCAAAAAAATATTTTCTTGATAATAAATTTGCAATTAATATGGCCAATATGGGGCTTTTAAGAGTTCTACATAAGGATCAAAATAGGGTTCTAACTATACATGTGAGTGAAATGTGTAGGTATATTGCCCCTAAATATCATTTGAGTTGTAAACTTCTTAAACTAATTTTATAGATACAAAATATTGTTTCTTGGGATTGTGAGCATGCAAAGGATTTTTGATGTAAGAAAACTTGCAATAAAGAATTATAATTTCTTTCACATAACCCATAATAGATCTCAAATAAATATATAATTAAGATCCACATCCAAATAATAGACAACATACTAAAAAAATGCAACACAAGATATACCCTAGGAAACCCTCATTGAAGGAAAAACCCAACCTCCAAAAGCACCATCACAATGTATTATTCAACAAAAGCACCATTGTAATACAACCATGGAAGCCTTAAAAGCCATAGCCACAACTAAGGAATCCATGTGAACAAGCATGAATCCACACATCTTATCCCATACTTCAAACCTTCACAAATGCTTCCTTGGCTAACCTATCAAGACTTGTCTTGCTCAACTTTCCTTTTACCATTTTTCCCTTTTGTATTTTCATACAACAGCTACCCTTGTGTCTTCTTATATAATAGAAAGTCCCATTAAACCACCAATTTGTATTAGAAAAGCCTTGTGCTACCTAACCCATTAACCCCATAGTTAATATTGGATATTTATAACTTTTCCCCAATATTAAATAATTACATAAAATATTATCACAATCTTATAATACAACTCATCAAGTATATCCCATCAAAATCTTTACATATCACACATCCATCTTGGTAATCCTAGGTACAACATTGGATAATAAAATAAAATAATAAAATATAATAATAGTATGGAATGTGTGCAACACACATAATCTCAACAATATCCCACTTGATGTATACATTGCATTGGCTCAATCTGTAGAGACATAAATGAATAATGAAACAATCCCTCCTAGCACATCCACCATCATGGATCAAAGTACACCAAGTGCTCCATCATGGTACCTACAACAAAACTCAGAGTATCTAGCTTCTCAAACATGAATGATCCCACCTCCTATTATGTCACTGACATCAGACATACATAGAATCCATGCAAAGAGAAAGCCACCCAACCTATCACATTAGAAGATCAT
Source organism: Cupressus sempervirens (assembly GCA_028749045.1). Taxonomy (NCBI): domain Eukaryota; kingdom Viridiplantae; phylum Streptophyta; class Pinopsida; order Cupressales; family Cupressaceae; genus Cupressus; species Cupressus sempervirens. The sequence continues at coordinate 723,367,908 of CM053792.1, forward strand.
AAAATCTTGTACCAACTAAATTTCCAAGAAAAAACACATCATCCAAAGGTAGTCACATGTATTTGTAGTCAATAGGCGAAATAGCATCCACAAAAATTGTCAACCTTATTCAAGAATACATACCTCCAATGGTATAGTAAGTGAATCTCACATAATCAACATATCCAATTTTTAACCTGTAATGATGAGCCTCAACATTAAACATATACTAGAAGAAGCTCCCACTACAAGTGATAATGTCAAATCTGTAACTAATCCACTCACAACATCTCAAAAAAGTGAATCCATATATTCTTAATGACATCCGAAATACGTAAACCAATAGCCTACAAGAACAACTCCCATAATAAGTCTCCAATGCTATCCCATGTTCTCAACAATTAATAATGGGGACGGATAAATAAATAAGTACATTTTCTCTCACATGACAAGTATGGACAAAAATTAGTGGTAACAATCTCTAACCAATCTTAAATCCAATGTAAGTGAAATTGAACATCTATGAAAATAACCAAGACCAAAGAGAAACCATGCATATCATAACCTGTATCATGTCCTTCTAGAAACATCTCTAGATGTAGATCATGGAATTATGATATCCTCTATAAAACCCCAAAAAAGATGCCACAACAACACCTAGACAATAGGATATAATTAATCATGGATGTAAACTTTTCACAAGAAGATCAGACTCATAAACCATTCCTAAACAAGAAATAACCATTTGTAATTCAAGGAATATCTCTAATATAAAACCATCTCGCACACTTAAGTAGCATAGGAACAATATATGCACATGGAGATAACCAATGCTAAATTATATCTAAAATGAACCCTCTAGAAATAACTAATGTACCATATCCCAAGATCCATATCCATGAAAGATAAGCATAAATAAAATATACCTGAGAGAAACAATGGGTTGTACCTCTCAAGTAGTAAACCACCAAGTAGACCAGTAGTGGGGAATGAGAATGCTCATCAAGATATAAAAGTCTCTCACCAAGAGTCATCTCAAAATGATCTCCTCTAAAGTCATATTAGGTCAATGCCCCTTTGGCTTCCTATTGAAACTATTAATCATCTCAAAAAATACTTCTCTAATCTAAGAGAAATTAGCATCACCAACATCCCTAAGTATCCATGAGCACCTATAACTTATAATTCATGTTAACTCCAAATGACACATACAATATCATGAAGTATCCAACAAATTATCAATGTACTCAATACTAAGAAATGAAACAAAGATCAATGCCAAAGTTCCAACCATGGCCTTCGGTATATAAGCATGACAACATGATCTAAACATCTCAATGAAAGAGATAACATGATCCATATGAACATACCATAATATGTCAAAGCTTGAAACATGTATCAAGAGTATACCAAGACATAATACTAAAACCATCCTAACACCAAAAATAACATGTCAAATGAAAGCATGGACCACATCTTTACCAAGAAATCCATGAGTCCGCAAGGTGCAACCATATCCACACACCATGAAGAAAACCATCTCCACATACCATCAAGAACCATCTCCACACATGATGAAGATAATGAAGAACCCAATGAGTCCTCAAGATCCAATAATATTCACATGCCATGAAGATAACTAATGTACCATTGAAATGTTAAACACACTTTTGCAACATCATGATCTAAGAAAAAACTCCAACATCTAAAAATACTCAATAAATATATCAATGATAAAGAATTCAACTCATCCAATTATAAAATTCATCTTCTACATGAAGATCCCCTATGTCTACACTATCACAAACAAAGTGTCAATACCAAGTGAAACCAAAATCTCCAAACCAAAAATATACAAACCAAATCAGGAACTAATCCTTCACTACAACCTCATCACTTTCATAAACTCCCACTAAACTATGTATCCAAGCTATCTATAAAATCATGATGAAAAATCATCCTCTAACCATGAGAATAAAATAATGTATGAAACCATCAAAGACCTCAAGGTGCACATCATGAGCTCCTCAAAGAAACCAAATAACCATGATCCTTAACCAAGAAGATATACCACCATAACCAAATCGAGAATCCAAAATAATGAATAATAAGGATGTACCTATATATCTAATCATGTCATGCCAAAATCCATGACAATATTATCACATCCATGAACCAAGCATCTAACTCTCAAAGTACCAATGTTTTAGCATAAAATAGTCAACCATAATCCTCCACCATGATTGTACCTAGTAACAACATTTCATCCTTTCTACATCAAGAAAAATCAACAAATCATGTGACTTAGGGCATAGATGACCCAAATATAAGGTACCAATATGAATATTCATCAATCATGAAAGATTATTGGGCAAAGACAATCCATATCCAAGCCTTAAATGCAACTTGTAAGTATAGACCACTTACAACACTACACAACTTGTAGACCCAACAAGTCATCATTAATATTTTAAACAAATATTGATAACAATATCATCATGAGACAAATATGAAATATAAGTGAAATATACAATGACATCAAACTCCAAATTTCCAAAATATACAATTTCATCAACTACCAATGTTACCATAGTCAATATATATCATAAATTATTTAGATCACTATATCGCTAAATAAATCATGCCAAACTTGCACCCAATTTGAACTAATGTATAGAGCTCTTCAAGAGCTTTTTGTTGACAACTCAAAGTCCAAAATCTGACTATTTATGGTCAAGTTATACTCTAACCTATGATAAAAAATATAAAAAAACATCTAACTTTTGGGCTCTTAAAACATGACTAAATGTTAAAATCATAGAATCAAACCTACAACACATTGTAATGCTCTAAATTAGCATTCCAATGATTGTAAGAATTTTAAACTCGATATCCTAATAGAAAGTTATGGTTGTTTTACTAAGGCAATCTTTTTACAATTTTTCACTATAATTTTTTTTGTGACAAAAATTCCAACAAGATTAAATTTTAGAGCCATCACAGGTTGAAACTAAAAAGCTTTTGTATTCTCTATCAACATGGCTAAATTAGGGCATATTACATATCAAAATTTATGTAAAAGCTAGGCTAAATCCAATGGCAACGTCTATTTTTATCTAGGTCATTTTTTCAAAGTATCCCCTAAATCCCCCATTTAAATGAAACATCAAAACAAATATTTTGACCAAGAATTTTGTATGCCCAAAAGCTACCAACATCCCATCATAAAAATAAATCCAAAAATCCTCCTATCGACAATAAATAGTCTACAAAACTCATATATCTTTTCCTTTCTTTTCATCCTCTCATGCATTCTCATGGATTCAATCTAGGGTTATGACAATAAAACCATATCTCTTATACCACTTATAAGGAAACTTGCAACAAAGAACTATAACCATTTCCACATAAACCATAATAGATTTGAATTTAATATGCAATTAAGATCCACATACATGAGAATAGATAACATACCCACAAAATGTGACATAAGATATACCTTGGGAAAGACTCATTCAAGGAAAAACCCAACCTCCAGAAGCATCCATCACCATGTGTTTTAAGAAAAAATACCATTGTAATACAATCATGGAATTTCTCAAAGCCATAGCCACACTCAAGAAATCCATGTGAATAAACATGAATCTATACATCCCATGTCATGCTTCCAACCTTTACAAATGCTCCCTTGGCTAACCTATCAAGCATTGTCTTGCTCAACTTTCCTTTTTTCCTTTTGCCCTTTGTTTTGTCATACAACAACTACCCTTGTTGGTTCTTATTTAATAGAAATTTGCATAAAACAACTAAGTGGTATTTCATAAACCATGTGCTAAAACCATGTGCTATCTAATCTATTGACCCTGCATTTAATATTGGATATTTAATTCTTTCCCCCAATATTTAATAATTAGATCAAATATTATCACAATGTTATGATACAAATCATGAAGTATATTCCATGGGAACCTTTACATGTTTCACATCCATCTAGGTGCTCCTAGGTACAATGCTACATAATAAAATAAAATAATAAAATATAATAATATCATTCAATGTGTGCAATACACATAATCTCAAAATTGGATATGTTAGAACAACGATGGTGAGAATTGTATTGAACCCTACACAAATAGAGATGAAAAAACCTAGAGAATTGGCTAGGCTTTTAATGATGATTCCATTTTAGTTTGGGCCATTTTTTTATGTTCCAAGATGTCATGGCTGGGTTTTCATGTTTGACTTCAATGGAAATGGAAAGTTATGGCTTGATCTCATGGAATATCATCTCAAAATTGAATGGAATAATTATCAGGGTGATTTACATGCATTTGTACCCTAACCATGAGTTTGGCTACCTATAAGAAAGAGAAACAATACCCCTTTGTGTCACTAATAATATTGATTGAATTGGTTCATAATCAAGTCTCCCATTTACATAAATTGATCAAATCTTTTGGCATTCTAGTAATTATATAGATTCAGGCCTACAAAACAACATGTCTAAAGTAGAGCTCAAATTTCTTTAAATAATTGTTGAAGCATTTTAGGAAGTATTCCAGAACTTATTTGGCTTGCCAGAATAAAAAGTTGAACAACTACATTGCCTAAATATTCATGAAATATTTTAGTAATATTATATTATATTGCTATTTTTTATGATAATATGTTAATTTTTATTAGTGTTATCTTATATTGATTACCATAGATTTATGATTATTATTAACACATTAATATTACATTATTTAGGTATTACTTTATATTATTATTAAAATAATATTTAATTCTTAGTAGAATAATCTTTTACTTATTGTATTATGATAGACTAACAATTATACGAGTTTTATTAAATATTGTCATTTTTCTTGCTATTTTATGAATGTTTGTCTCCAATTATGATATTAAAAATCTAACATAAGAAAATTTAATTACATAGTAATAAGGGATTGAGACAAATACAAAAATTCGTGTAAGGAAAAATGTGGAGGAGGTGAAGGAGGAGGAGTAGACTAAGAAGGAAGAGGAGGAGACCAAAATAAAATAAAGAGATGAAGGAGAATAAGAAAGAAGAAAACCATAAGGGAGAAGAAGAAAGTATATCAAATATGGTTTGTCATGCTTGTATTAAATAGAATATACCTTTGCTTTCAACAAATATATTGCACCTAATTAAGGTGAAACTATTATTTAATAATCCAATATACATCACAATAATCCACTTTTTTACTTTTCCCATGCTTTTGACAAACATATTTTCCCATCCTTCTAGAATGCTCTTTTTGCATCAAAAATCTTATTTTTTCTCCCAACTTTTGGAGGGGTCTCTGCTAAAAGAATTAAAGGCTAAATATTAAAATAATTTTTAGGTAGACACAAATTATTAAAGGCTCAAGAAATAGAGGCCTTGTGGTGTGCAAGTGTGAAGCATTTAGATGTTGTTATATGTTTGATTGTTCAAAATCACATTGTCAACTACACAATCTCTACATAGATGAAGTAGATATAGTTTTCTTCCCCAATTATTTGGCATGTGACAAATAGAGCTCTATATCAGCACGTGTTCCTACTTTTAATGGAATTTGTGGTGTTCCTATTCTTGAACAATATCCAAACTCAAAATTACAAGATAATGAAATATCTAGAGAGAGAATGAATAATGATGGCTTCATTGCCTATACATGTCTTCCATAGGCCTCTAGTAGTTTTTCACAACTAATAAAACATCACATTTACATTCTTTTGAATGCCCTTCTAAAATAACATAGTTTTGGGTGTCAAACTTGTGATAGTGCATGCGAAATTTGATGGTTTGGATTAAGAACACAAAGTATTTAACAAATTCAATGAATAAAATGCATTCCTATGGTACTAATAGAAATATTTTTTTATCTATATGCCTATGTTGCCTATTAGTGTTCAAACACTTAGTCATTTACTAGGCAAGGATGGAAGTTCATCACTACAATTGAGTCATCTAGGAAAGGTCGAGGACTTTTTCATTTTTCATTACATGTCAAGCAAGTGAAAGAGTTCCAAACACCCTAGTTGAGACTGGGCACATATATAAGATGAGCTATTACACCTGAGACCTAGTAAATTGGAAGACAATTTTTTCCAAGTTCACAAAAAAGATCAAGCATGTAGAAGCCTATTGCAAGGATTAGTGGGAAACAAGATACTAAGAGGTGGGGAAAGGGTGGGGTTGAATCAACATCCTAAACTTTTACATACAATTTTGTTTTACCAAATTCATACCTAATTCATCTCATGCCTTAGATTTAACATAAAAAATATAATGCTAATTTGTAAAACATCACATCCATGAAAAGATTCAACACATAATGCAAATGGTTTGGCTTTTTGGAAACATTTCAATATGAAGTTAAAACTGGGGTAGGGATGAAACCCACAAATATTCACTATTGCAAAAATAAAGTTAACCTTTTAGGGTTACAATGTTTTACCATAATAAATAATCTACCTTGTAAGGGATATGCATTGTTAAAAGATTTTGAGACTGCTAGATCTCACCCTATAAAAGGATTTTACACTTACATCAAAGTAAGGACTCTATTAGGAGATTTATGTGGATATGTTAGGATCACTCTATTAAGGTATTTTCCTTGATTCAATCAATTAATCAATTTAGTACTTGATCATCAATTTTCTCTATAAGCTGATTTTGTATCTCCTCTATACAATGTGTCAATCTAATCTCTTAATTTGATATCTTCATTTCGTGCATCACTACTTGGATTGCCCTTGTCTAATTTCTTTCAAACTTAGCCTTTCTTCTTGTGGTTTCATTTCTTGCTTCTTTTCATGCACTTCACATTCACACTATCTTCTTTTTGCTTCTTTCTTCTCACCAACACACTAATTGTAGGGTTATAATCCTTGTTAAATAGATTATCTTCAAAATTTCTAGATCTTAATCAATAGTTTACATTATATCTCTTATAATGTTTTCAATTTGGTATTTTGATTGGTTAGTCATCTTTCCTTGAAATCATTACCTTCTATAATGACATGTCATCTCCATCTTTCTTGTCTCTTCAATCATTAAATTTAATATAGAAGTCAAAAAAAATGATTTAAATAGTTTTTTGTGCAATTACAAACTCATACAAAAAAAATTGGTTTGCTCAAAATATGAATTTTCTTACACTCAGTCATAACTAACATTCATACTGGTACTCAGCTTCTGTAAACATAATTCTCACTGTTGGTTCTACAAAAAATATCTTATGATTGTACTTCACCTCAATTGTATTAGATTGGCATATATTTATGTGCTCGATTTAAACTAGGGTACTCAACAATCTCTAACTTTCTTGGTCTATATCAAAAGTAAACAAGTCATTGTATACTTAGCCTTTACTAGATGACTTAGTCATAGTGATAAACATTCAATCTTTCCTAATAAATTACTAAGTGTTTGAACACTAATCAACAAGTTAGGCATAGAGAGATCAACAATCTCCCCCTTTGACATTGGTGGTAAAAACACCTTTTCATGAATTATCCTTACATACAAAATTGATGCCCCCTTAAGACTATAATTCTATCTAAAAATGTGAAATTTTTGATGTTGACATCATCTATTTAATAACTTGTTTCTCCTTGAATTTTATTAGATTTCCCTTCTAATTATCCCTTCTTCTATGCTTCCTTGACTTAACTTTTCTCTATATTTCCCCCTTGTTTTTATCATTGATGGCTCAGGGTTGTTGGGGTGAGTTTGTGTTTATCAAAAACTTGTTGATGGCTAGCCATAATTTATTTGGTTGGCATCTAAATTGGATTGAGCCATTAGTTTAGCCAATCCCTAGCCTCTAACTAGCTTTTTTATTTGGATCGCAATATTGAACTCTTGGATCTTTTTTATCTATCTACACCTCCTACCAGACACCTCTTGTTGAGAAAAATGTCCTTCACAACAACACTAGGAACAAAGGCTATGATAGTAGCACCTACCAAGTAGCACCTAAAATCTTTGACAACTTTCACAAGAGAATATACCTATTTCTCATTGATATCATACTGAAGTTATCTAGGTTCGACTGCCTTTCTGAAAAAGGAAATTGGTTGCTCAAAAGCTTCTTCATTATTTTGAAGAAAAACTATTACAATAGTATGGAAAGAAGAAAAAGAAAAAATGTGCATCCATTTTGTGTAATTAATTATCCTAAGCACTAGGGTATTCTTTATTACATATTTTATTTCCTAAATAGCCATTGATGGTTCACCTTCCCATCTAATTGTTTCCCCTTTCTGAAGCATCTTGGATATGGGTTTGCTAATTTTTGTAGAATTAGTTACAAATCTCCTCAACAAGTTTACCTAGCCAAAAAAATGATTGAATACCCTTGATATTTTTTGGCTTGGGAACTTTATCTATTGTTTTAACCCTCTCTAGATCAATTTTCACTCCATCTTTGAATACTATGTGGCCCAATAGTTTTCTCTTTGTGACTCCAAATGCACATTTCCTTGGGTTCTAAGAAAATCCATATTCCATATCTTTTAAAAATATTATTTCTTTATGTCTTAAGTGATCTTCTTTTGGAGTAGGGTGTCAGATCATCTTGATAAACAACCATGAATTTATCTATATATTCTACAAAGCCAACATCCATAGCTCTTAAGAAAGTGGCCGCTACATTAATTAGGCCAAAGGGAATTCAAACATAAACATATGTGCCACATGGTGTGCTAAGAGTCCTATTGATTTGGTATCCTTCATTAACTAGTACTTCGTTGTAACGAGAGAATCCATCCATCATTGACATCATCTCAGACCTAGTGACCTATTGTACCGTGGCTTCCATATTGGGTAAATTGTAATTGTGCATCAAGGAGGCAATACTAAGATTTCTAAAGTATACACATAACCTGATATCACCCTTCTTCTTTATGACTAGCACTAAGTTGGATACCCAAGTAGGACATCTTATAGGCTTAAGAATTCCCCCATCCCTTAGGTTCATTAACTCCCTCTATATTTTTAGAGCTAGTTTGGAATTAATCGATCTCATCTTTTGTCTAAATGGTTTAACATTGTCTTTTAATGGGATAACATTCTTGAAAAAATCTTCCCTATAGGATTTTAGATCATCATAAGACCATGCAAATACATGTCTAAACATCCTCAATAGATCTACCAAGTATTTTCTTATACTAGGGGAGAGTATTAACTATATAAACCTTTTTGGAAGACTCATTCATTCCAATTATAATCTCTTCCAACTCTGCTGATTTCTTTTCTTTGACTTCTTGGTGAACCTTGTCTTCATTATCAAATTTAAACTTTCCAATATTAGTAACAATTTAGGTACTTTATTTTCTTTCAACTGCAGTATCTCCTGACCAAAAATAGTGTCCTTTCTATTTATTTTTCCAATCATGGTACTACAATCTAATTCCTGACCGTAGTTTTTGTCTTCATTCAGAATAAATTTAGAATATATCTGTCATCTTTAGATACCTATCAATTCTCTATATTATCAACAACTCAAGGCATACTTTGGACTTCAATCTTTGAGATCCTAGTAAAAGATATATCATCAGGTTTGATGGCCACATTATCTAGAAGACCAACCATTTTTCTATTACTCCTATCCATCCAACTGATTCCAAAAGCATCAAAATTTTTCAATATCATCCCATATAACATTCTTGTATTGTTTTAGTCTCTTATTCTTGGATGCATATTTCTATATAATCTGAGATAGCACTAAATTGGAGTCACTAATAACATGCAATTTTTTGATGTTGTGACTTGTAGCTACTTTTAATGCAAGTATAATTGCTTCATATTCTAATATATTATGTGTAAGTGAAATTTAGGGTAAAGGAGAATCTAAATGTTTTTTTGTCTGGTGATATAAAAACTACTCTAGCCCCTAACTCATCTTTAGAACTAGCCCCATCAAAATACATTTTCCATATAATTTTTAAACCTATGCATCGTGTTACTTCTTGTAAAATCAATGAGACCATCTTTTCATTTTCTAAAATAGCAATTTCAGCCCTAAAAGAATTTACTTCTGAATTTATGAAACATGTATAATTAGTATCAGTGTTGTCTTCAATCATAGAATAACCCTTGGTTACATATTGACCATGATAGCTTTTTCCTCTATGTGAAATTTAGAAAAAGATAAGTTACATTGTAGGCTCCCTCCCATTGCAAAACTTGACATTATTGAGAGCAACATTCCATATTTGGGGGGGGGGGGTTGGGATATCAACTACTAAGACACTCATGATTAAGTCAGCATTAGGATAGGCAACTAACCTATATGGCAATGCATTTATGGTACCTATAATAGGGACTTCCCTTACATCCATGGCTCGAAATCTACCCTATTTAGTATAAACTTTTAGACCAAGGGATTCCATGATTTTAAAAGACATGACAATATTATATGTTCCTGAACCAATCATACAATTCTTCAAGGTCTTCCCAATTATAATTAGACTAAGCTAAATGGGATCAATATTCTCTATATATGCAGGTAATGAACTATCTAGATACATTTGTGGTATTTGAGACATGACTCCTTTATCTTCCTTCTCTAAATTACTACACCTTGTTCCTCCTATCCAAATGATGAATCTCCCTAATGAATTTGTTACACCCAATCACTTCTAATCATATCAACAAGTTCATAAACAAGGGGTTTGGATGGATTAACTTTAGTTTTTTGTACTTGAATAGGAGGATCCGCAATTTTTTTGACAACATTAGGGCTTAATTTTCTTTCTTTTGTATTTGGCTTGATTACATCTACACCCTATGTTTGCACCCTTTTCCTAGGTTACCACTTAGCTTTATTGTCTTTATACTTAACAACGATCTCATCCTCTCCTTTCTTTCCATTACTCATGTTATGGGTTATATCCTTAATGGATATAGTTGATGCCTTCTCAATAGCATTTTTTACTATTCTATTCCCTAGATTATATGTACTCTGAACTTGAGCAACCATCTTAGTACTTATTCTATAAATTTCTTCCTTAGAAGTTTTTCTCAGAATCAATTATTCAACACCTAAAACCATAGTGCATGACTTATTATGAACTTTATCTTCATCATCTAAATTTTTTTTTGATGGTATAGTTGGTACATGTTTTGCTAACCACTAACATCTATTTTAGATTATTCATTGCTAGATCCTCCACAATTATCATGGGAGTTAATCATGTTTTAGGCCACATCATCATGATTATTTTCTTCCTCCCCCTTTTTAGGCTATGTCTATTGAGATGTAGAAAATGACCAAGCAACTACACAGTATTCAGGAGAATGAGGAGATTAACAAATAATACACCAAGGCATTTCTTGCATAATATTTTAAAGGAATTCTTTGTAATAGAACTTATGTATTTTTTCATTTATGCCTTGTATAGGGTTATTAATGGGCTTTCCATCTTTTCATTTTGTGTTGTATAGATAGTTCTACAATCTAGTTTTCCTATTATAGTTATGATTGAACAATGGCTTTTCACTAGTATTATGCTTATTTGCATTATTTATGGAGGCTTCAATTTTTTAAGTAAGTTCAAGACCTAATCCATTTTTTCTTCCGTGAGCTTTTTAGTTGTGATAGGATTTTCTCCTTATTTCTTGTTAGCCCTAGGATTAAACAACTTAGGGTCATCTCTCATTCCAAGTTTTCTAGATGCTCTTCTCTTATTTTCAATATTGATAACTATTTTGAAAGAATCCCTTAATGTCATGGGATCTTTGCCTCTCATAATATAATCCATCTTACTATTGAAAGAATTTAAATAGGTAGTGAGATATACATTTTCTCCTAATCTCATGACTTGGAATAAATTATACATTCCCTTTTGGAATCTCAAATTAAAATCAAAAGTAGATTCATTATGATTTTTCTTAATATTTTTAAAATCATTGAACATAAATCTCTCATTAGTATTATCCCCATAATTCTCCTTGAAATTTTTTTCTAGATCATCCCATGAACCAATACTATCATTAGGGCGTCTTCTAAACCAGTCTCTAGCATCTTCCTTGAGTGAATGCAGAAATAAATTCATGATGACATCTTCATGCTCAATTTCATAATCATTCAACATATCAATAAATTTTCTAAGATGTTCTTCACCACTAATGACATTATTTCCAGAGAAATTTTTGTTTTTATCTCTCAACTCATTAGGGATTTGATGAGGAAAATTGGGGATACCTATAAATGATATATGTTTGTATCATTCCATATAGATGGGCCTTTTCTAAAATATTATGACATTCGAAGAACTAGGTCTAGTCGCTTGGGTTTGTATGGAAAATTTTCCTTGTTGGGTTACACCTAACTAGCTAGTAGTAGTAGAAGAGGATGTTGGTATTCATTGGGAAAATCCTTAACTATTCATCATAGGTCCACAAGTTGGGATAGAAGGTATAGCCAATGAAGTATGGTTTTTCCAAGTTCTTGAGCCAGGGGTAGATTTAAGGAAATAAATTGTCCTTCTTGTCTCTAATGTGTTAGTCTCATTTTCAACTTTTTCCAATTCCTTTGGAAGATGTTCCCTCTCCTTTTTTCTCTTTCCAATTCTAAATCAATTTTTTGAAACAACGATATTTTTTGCAGGAACAAGAGGCTCATTGATTTGTGTACCTACAACCTTCTATTTTTCGTTATCAATATTCTAATATTTGAGATCTGTCATATTTTCTTCAATGCATTTATAAGGTTGGACTTGGGAAATGGCATTTCCTTATTTCTCTTGTAGAGCACATTCTTGATCTTGGATTTTGGACCTTATTTCTCATGTATCTCTAAATATGTCCAAATGTAAAGTAGAAGATTTCTCTTCCAACTTCCTATTATGTTCTTTAAGTGCTTCCTTTATTTTCAAGAAAAGATTCCCTTTCTATAGGGGTATTCATAGTGATCACATCCTTTTCTTTCTCCAAACAAATATATTTGGCAACTTCTTTTACAACCTTCTTACTAAGTATTTCAGTCTCAAATAATAGATCATCAAAATTTGTAGAGGTGGTTTCTAAGTCTACTGGATGATCTAGATCAATGAGATTCCTTTCAACATATGGAACCTATCCAAGATTTGGCTTAATATTTAGGGTATTCTTATATCCCCATCTTTGATTTACCTCCTTAGACATATTAGGTATAAGATTAGTATCTCCTATGGAGGAAATAGTTTTATCCTAGTATATTCTTCCTTCAATTAATGGGGTAGTGAACATTTCACCTAGAATCCTAGTGTTCTCAAACTTAGAATTTAGGGATGAGGATTCTCTTTCTATCACATGTTGATATTGTGAATGGGTTGAGGTATTATCTCGAGGCTTCCATGTATTATTAAAATATCATTTCTTCTTAGGTTGGTTCTTCCTACCAACTTGAGGTAGTTCTATGTACAAATTAACTATTGGATTTGCCTTCATATATGCTCTTGTGTTTTTCCTTCTATCATCCATTTCAAACAATATGTAGAATATAACACTAGATACTAAACCTTTTGATCAAGTCACCACCCACTAAAGGGAAAAAACTTTAATATGGCCAAAAAATAGGAAAATATCATGAGAAAAAAATGTTTGCCACAAATCTAACACAAGGGTCCAATACACGATATACTTTTGTCATGATGTACTTTTGGCAAAATGAAAACTCTATCACACAGACAAGATACTAGTCTTATGCATTACTGATTAGATATTGGGATACAACCCACATCATGTTCTTTCTACTATATTGGAACTTTTTATATTCTCAAGGTTTGTCTATAGAAAAAGACCAATACATTCCCCAACAAAGTCACCATTTTGTTCACTTCTAATTTGACAAAAATTAAATAACCTTTTGAAAAAAGAGAAATGCCTACGAGTTAGCTAAAAACCATGACAAGTATTTTATGATTTTTTTTTTTTAAAGAACCAACTGACAAGACTCTACAATGTCTTCTCCAATTTTAACTCTGCAAAATTTAGGTGGGTTTACTTAGGAATTCTTCTTCTCTATCTAATTTTTAAATCTCAATATGAATTATCATATAGAAGATAATTGGCCTTAATTCTTCTAATTCCAGGACTATAAGAGAGATGATAAATGGCTAATCTATCAAACCCTAAAACTCCATGAATCAAGTATAGGTTCACTTTTCAAATCTTCAACAATAACACTTTAAAAGGATCATTTGTAAAAGGATTATACCATATAGACATTCTAGACTATATACACATTACTGGATGGCCAATGCCTTATCTAGTGGGCTATTATCTCATAGGAATTTAACAATTACCATCTGATCTTATCTTAATACTTTGTGAGAAGAATATCAATATTCAATTCTAGATCTCATTCTTATCAAAATCTTCATTGAAAGCCAAGGAATTCTTCCAAAATTACATCAAGCATTTACATAACCTATTTAGATCATAAGAAAAAATTAAACTGAAATATAATTCTAAAAAAATTATAACTGATATTTAGTGAACTTTGCTATCAAATCTCACAGAATTAACTGGTAATAACATAAGAGACAAGATCTAAAATGTATAGGCAACTTTCTGCATCTTTGTATTACTTTATTTGAAAAATATAGAATTTGATGTCAACTCCTATTAGAGAAAATCTCAATTTGATCAGCCACAGTTAACTCTTACTTCTTTCATTCTAGTTTTTACAAAAAGCATATACAATATACATGGACTAACTCAAAAAATCAACAAAAACTTAGTTCAACAAAATTATTTAGAAACCCTTCTCTAGCCTTGGAAACTCATTTATATAGCATTAGTTGCAACAAGCTTTAGTTCTAGAGAGAAAATGATAGTTATCCTTGGGTAAAAGCACAAACCTGTGTCACCCTTTTGTAAAAAATGAGGCTAACAAAAGAATAACTATTCACCTTCAATGACATAAAATTGGTATTATTATTTTGAATTTGGAAATGAAGTAAACTAATAAAATGTGTAGAAATGGATGAGTTTTATGATTATAATTTTTAATAATTATTTGGAATAACAATTGATATACATTCCTAATTTTTATCTTTAATTTTTTAGCTGCTAAAAAATGATAAAAATGATATACATTCCTAATTTGTATCTTTAATTTTTGATCTCATACTATGTTATAGATAACATATATAACTAGAACAATAAAAAATAAAAATCATCTTTAGACCTATATTTTCTCTTTTATAATGATTCAAATTTCAACTCACCTAAAATCAATAGTTTTCATCTCCCACCACAATTTTCAAAACAAATCTATTGTAACTTGGAGAAAAATTATACATTCTAGAAGAGGACTCTCTCCTCTAGTACATCATGTAACTTTTAAATTTTTTAATATGATTTAATATTTTTTCTTTCTCAAACTCAACATTTTTTCAAGTGTTAAAATATGTACTTGTAGAATTTTTTAATTACAATATACTATATTAATTTAAAAACTATATAATCTACATGAGAGTATTCTAGACTTTGAGCTCTATAAAATAGTGTTTATATGTTATTAAAAAGCTATCTTAAAAAATAGTAAGTGTTATTGAAACACCACTTTTCTAAAATAATTTTATTTCTTTAGTAATTGGATATAAACTAATATAAAACATGCATTTAATAGACATTTCCAATTGGAAAAGTGTAAGACCATATATAACTTAGCTAGAATGAATTTATCTAGATCATACATTTGAAAAATAATAATTTTTAGATAGAAATACTTAAATTTAATCATTCTGATATGTCAGCCTAAAAGGTGACACAACTTTGTACTTTTACTCCCTTAAAGAAAAACAAAAGGTTACACAAAAGACAAAAATGTCATTTTCTTCATAATATGAGAAAATTAAAACCATTCATGGCATTTTTGCTTCACAATAAAGTGGTATTTTTTATCAAGTTCTTTGTGGTGGGGTAGGGGCTTCTTTTATTCTTCTGATATCTTGATTCTGCACGTCCTTTGATGATTTTTCTTCATCCTTTTTCTTCCCTTTAGATGGTGGGGCCACCTTTTCTTCTTCTATTGTGCTCTGATCTGATTCTCTATTATTTGCAATAGGTAACTAGTTATCTCTTTCCTCACCCACCTCTGATATCTTATCTTTAGCATCCTATGATGGTTGTGGGTTCATTCCTTTTGTCTTCTCATCTATTTTCTCGAACACCCTTCTAAACTAGTTCTACCTCTTCAATGGCTATTGACTTGTCTTGTACTTTATGATCTATTGCCATCAATGCTGATTTTTTTGTTGAAAAATATTTGTCCACCCATTCATCATAAATTGAATCATTAGGCTAGTCATAATTGAGGAGTTCATTCTCTTTTCTAGAAGTATTTCTTCATTCATTTTAGGATGCTTTGCCTTAGAGATGAAAAGATTATACAACCTTCTAAAATCCATTACATCTAATACAACATCTATGAATAAAGCAATATCATTATTTCTTACTACCTTTCTTACTTTATCATTCAACATATCTAGAATATCATCATCCCAATCTATTAGTGTCTTCATCTCATGATCCTTTGTAAACATTGAAGGAAATAAAGTATATTTTTTGTTTTGACATCTAGAAATGCATGAGCTAATCTATCTTTGCAGCAATTATCTATTCCCATCAAACTCTAATAGAAGAATTACTTGATTATACATCTTCTCATCATAATAACCATTACCCTCCTTATCAAATATAATGAAACATATCTTGGTCATTTTTTCCTCTCTTGTTATCCATTTGTTTAGGATTTCTCTTAATTTATCCTCATAATGACCAAGATTTTTAATAATAGTAAATAATTTGGTGAACATATGATGTAATATTTTGGTATCATTATCATAAATGAAATATAACATTGCCTCCCTAATTTTCTACTTATATCTCTTCCATGTTTCTATTTTCATAGCCTTGAGCCTATCCTTTTCATCTTCTATATCCTCTATAGTGAAATCCTCTAGATGTAAAGGAGTATAAAGAATTTCAATTATGGGGCTATTTGGTAGTGGCGGAGCAAGTGAAGTTGAAATCATTCATTGGGATGACTCTCCCACTCCAGTGATTCTAACTTGTTTCCCTTTATATTGAGAAAGTTCAATTTCAACTCGTATCCTTTTCTTAACTTCCTCATTACAGGTTACCAAAACTTGTTCATATTTCATATGTATTTCCTCCATGAATTTTTTCTCTTTCCTTTCAATAGCCAATGCAAGATTTTTAGTTCCAACATTCATTTCAGTAGCTTCATCATTTTGAGTATCCTCTACTCTCTTTATAATCAAATTTCATGTTAAATTTGGATCACTAGGTATGGAGGAATGTGAACCACTCCCTTTTTTCAATGAACAAATAACTAGGGCAGCATGATCTTCACTATACTTGACACCCCTCAATGCTATTCTGGTTTTTTCTTCAATATTCATTCCTCTTCTCATTGCATTGAAAAACCATGTCATCAACAATATCCCAATTGGGGAGGAGTTGTACTCCATCTCTCCTGATCATTCTTCTTCCTTCTTATAGAGTTATTTTATTGAATTCTTGATTCATTTCATATTTTATCTCATCCTTTATAACATAGCCATCTTTATTTGGTTTCTCTATTTTCCTCTTATGACATCTTTTCTCAAAATTAGCAATATTTATTCTTCGTGCAAATTAAAAGAAAGCCCTAGAATTAACAAAACATTCATTTGATAAAAACTTGTAGCTGGCTTCCTTGATCACAAGATCCAACTCCTTACCCTTAAAATCAATTATAGTTTACTCCATGTTGGGTACAAGAGGCTCTTTCAATGTTCCTTTGTCTAATTCGACTAAAGTAACAAATATATCACCCTAATTTCCATGTTGTCCCATTTTTTCAATTGTGAGTTCTTGATCTCCAAGGTGGATGGGTGACTAAGATGGTGTGTAGACTAGATCCATAATCATGGGATCTTCCCTAGTATTCCACCACTTTGATTCTTGTTCTAATGATTCATCATTGCTTGAGATCTCTTATGGATTGGGGAAACAATCTCATTTACATGAGTTTTCTCTTTTCCCTTTTTTATCAATTTTCTCTTTGATTTTGATTATACTATACCCAGGCCTGTTCTGAAAAACATATTTTCATGAGCACATTGGTACAATGAAAGCTAGCCTATTCATAATCTCTCATGATTTATCAAGGTTTGTCTTAATTAGAATAGATTTTTTCTCATTCAAGGTATTCATTATCTCAACAAAGAAAACCATTATCTTGTTTACCTTACCTACCATGGTTTAGCATCTGTGAATGGGTTGTAATCCTTCTCAAAAGAATTTACAAACACCAAGACCCTAGAGTAAACCCTCAAGTTCTCCTTTTTCACTTCTTGTTCTTGTAATGAGAACTCGTTCCTTATGAAATCTTTAGGGTAATAGAATATATGTTCATGAGCTTTTTCTTTTCTTTTTTCTTTTTTTTTAGCAAAAAGTGGCATGCCACTTTGATATATGTATTAATATAAAACTGGTTCAATGGTTCATGAAGGGAAGAACCAGAAAGAAACCCTCCAATCATCACCAAATATAGAGTTATATGAGGTTCACTTTTTCTTTCGTTCTCTTTCTAAATATCTGATAAAATCTTTCAATATTTGGAAAATCTTGCATGGGATGTTGTTGTTTTGTAAGGGTTTAAAAACTTATACAAGAAAATCTATCCCCCCTTTATGATAACAAATTCATTAATAATGGTTCATGTTGTGAAGATAGAACCTCTTGATCTTCTTGTTAATTCAAATTCATGTATACCTCCTATCTCCAACAATATTTTTTCCAGCCCAAACTTCAAAGGTACTTGGTATGGAAACACATGAGGGGATCCTTGAAAACTATATACTCTGAAAACTATGGAAGCTAGTTATGGGACAATATCTACCCAATTAGTGGAAACTTTTAACTTAGTAGGGTAGTCCATGGGTTTGACAAAATCTAAGAGCAATTTAGGAATTCTTGGGCTATCTCTAGACTAAAGTATCCTATGTCTTTATGCAAAATATTTGTCAAATCTAACAAAGATGGCACCATTCACATCCTAATACATGTTTACACTCCAAAGCTAGAGAGGTAGGGGTTCTCCTTCATGCTCCCTTACTAATTGCATTTCCTTTCCAAAATAAGTGACTCCTTTAAAAAGAAACATGTGTTTTAACATCGAATACAAACCAAAGGTTCTTTCTATCTTCCCCTTTGCAATTCCAATCAATCCAACATGAATCTCATTAGCTAAAAATAAGGCAAAATAAAAAATGATATTAACTCCGAAAAAAGAAATTTTTACCATCATATACATAAAATTGACATGCATAAAATCTTGTTCATCTTCACTAAAAATCCTACACAAAGATGTATAAATATCTATGGCACAAGAATTGGAAAAATCATTCTTGAATGATTCTAGGGTTGAGGCTATGACCAATGTTGTACTCCTAATGGTTGTTAGATGACCTCTCAAGGCACCTTTCCTAACTTGCATTTTTTGGGCTTGACATCCCTTTTATAATTCTTGAAAATCAATAGTCTCATGATACTATGAAATAGGGTCCATCCCAAATATTTCTCCAATTTCTTTGGTGCTATCTTTAATAGGAATTCGCCATTTATCCCTTGTACATACCTAAAAATTGGATCATACATCCTTGCCACTAATGTTAGAAGGTCTAAATCCATAAATACACCCAAAATAACTAATTTCCCAAGGTCAAAATTCCATATGTTACTATGTGGGGCAAACATCTTCCTCTCTTAAATCCACTTCTTGAATAGTTGTAACCCACTCTTAGATGTTACTACAACATGGGTGACTTTAGCTCTATCATATAAACCCTCAGCTAATTTCAATATTGGAGAAACATGAACTAATTTCCTTATTTCTGTTGCATCATCATTTGACTCATTTAATTGTTCTAATAAATCATCATGGACATTTCTATGCTGATAGTTTATGTGTCTGGAAAAACCTTTTCTTGGAGGAATTTTGAAAATACTGAAGACAATTATCAAAATCCTTAAAACAAAAGGAAAGTATCACTTATTGTGAACAAACTCTTCACATCATAGCTATAGCAATTCATGATCTTGCTTAGTATTGAACTTAGCTTCCACATACACTTTTCTCTAGCTATTTAATGATTCTTTTTTAGAATCACACATTAGCTCTCCATTATATTTTCCACATCATATTGCACAAGAAGCCTTCAATTTAACTAAATTCTCTATAGGGAGTGTGTATTCATGGTTTGTATCAAATTTGAAAAGGGACCATTGGTCTACAAAATATCTAATGGAATTGATCTAATTTTATCACTGACTCACATTTATGCCTCCTGACATGGTAGTCAAACCAATCCCATTGGACCATTTGGAAACTTTATGTCCTATTCGCATCCTTGTATTAGCTACATAATCTCTCAATGTACATCAACCTATTGTTATAGCTAAAATTCCTACAACTTATGGTAATAACATAACGATATGCATCAATTTTTTCTATATCAAACAACTCAGATCATATTAGGTCCCTTAGTTATTTCCTCTACAAGTGGCCCACCTTGGATTCATGGTGTTATGCCCTTATGTTTCTTTGTTTAAATATTGTGCATTTTTAGATACTGAAATAATGAACATTTTTTATTGATCTTTGATCTGATGGCTACAAATGAAATGAGTTAAGACAACTTCGAGTGGCCCACAGGTTCTACGTAGGACACAACCTCTTTGTCTCTTTTTTTAAACATTATGCATCTTGGAAGAGTGATGTAGATACTACCATAGATCCACCTTCAATCTAACAGATGGAAGGACAAGGTAACATTAACTATGGATGGCCCACTAGGACATGCGTTAGTGTCTCACTATATCACTATGACTAAACATTATACAATTTCCTATACCAAAATCGTGACCATTGTAGATTGAATTTTGGTCTAATGACTATAAAAAATGATGCTTATGATTTCAAAGTGGCTCACCCTAGACATGTGTCTCCTTTTCATTATTTTGGGTATCTTATCTATTGAGTATGGTTTTATCACAACATAGTGACAACCTTGGATTCATCTTTGATTTTATGACTAAAAGGAATTTAGACCTATCTCAAATGTTATGGCCCATGAAGACACACATCAATACCTTGCATAATCATGAAGATTAATCACTTTGCATCTTTCCAATGTGAGATAACAACAATCATTGATCTCCAAATATATCAACAATTGAGACAATGCTTGAAAATGGGTTGATTTGAAGAAAGGATGAACCATAATTTGGCCCCTTTCATCTAATAGTAACATCATATCCTTTCGAAACTTATGGGTTGCATAGTCACAAATTGGACATGTTTCATCACATCATTAGGTCATTATGTTTAAAGGACTGACACTTTTCCTTGGGGAACATGTGGCTACCATTAATTAAAATTGCATCCTAGAGTTGATATTTCATGTTTAACATTACTGCACTTGGTTGGTAGATGTTTAAACTTTATCACTATTGCTAAAAATCCTTACAACTTTCTATAGTGAAAAATTGAGATTTGTTGATCTTTATCTCATTCTAGGGTTGAGAAAATTGTTCAGTGTTTAGACGGTTTAATGTAATGGGTCCACGAGAACATGTGTCAAGCCATCATTTTCTCAGTTTGTTTAAAGTGTGTGCATCTTTCCTTAATGATACAGAGAACATCATTTATTTTGGTAATATTAATGGGTGAGGTTGATTGTGGGCATCACTGCATCAGCTTAGTCCTATTGGACACACATCAAAGGCTCAGTTTGTCCAAATAGTTAAAAAGATAACTACTTTTCATAATGACAACATGAGAGGTGTTGATTCAAGATGCATCTAATGGTGGACAAACAAGTCATCTCTTAATTAACATTAGCATGAAAAATAAACATGAAATAGGCAAGAAATAACCATGATAAGCAACATGAGACTAGAACTAAGGATAAAACCCTAACCAAAGAAGTAGAAACCTTAAAACATTAAAATAACAATAACCTAGACTTTTATTTTAAAATTTCTCACCATAGAGAACAAGGGAAATATCATTTGAAACTTAAAAATTTAAAAAATTCCTTCAAGGCAACAACTTTTCAAAATGAGGCTAATAGTATAACGAATCACGCAGTGTATTATGGCCTTGTTGATTGTGATTGGTCCAATTGCTAGCCACTTCTTCATATCATGGATGTGATTGAGGATGACTTTTATCCATTCAATTTTGACAAGTTTTGGAAAAACTAAGGCATGAGTAAGCCCTTTCTTAGCAACAATTTCATATTCATCCTTCAATACTCCATTGTTGCACATTTTCTCATAAGCTTCCCTCATCTCAAAGTCTCCAATCTCTCCAATTTTGCATACATAGAAGGATCTTATATCTTGAATGGTCAATACTCTTGGTGGAATTGATGATAGATCACCAATATCATCTTTGATCTTTTTAAGATTTACACTGTTCCAAAATTTTTGATTAGAGCACTAGTCATTCCCCATAATTTGAGCACTATTGTCTTTCACAATTTCACAATTAGATGATGCCATTTCAATTAGGAGTTCTGAAGAAAAAAATTCTAATATATCTTTGGAGAATAATTTACTCAGCACTGAAAGTAACACTTACTAATTTTATCAAGTTCTCCAATGCTCAATTATGATTTGTTTTTTTCATAGTTAAAGTTTCTTTCATCACCTTTAAATCACTTGTGAGCTCTAAAATCACCTGGTAAATAGAAATGAATGCTCAAGTTTGATAAATACCTTCAAATTTCCATTTTAGGTCTACAATACATGTCCTCATATTTGGTAGGTGTTGTTGGAATTCTTTAGAATAATTTAGAGGAGGGCGAATCAGTTATCCAAGGTCCAAATGTATAAATAATAATTGTTAGTACTTAACAAATACACATGTATACATTGATCATCCATTATCTCAAATGATAGAATATTATAGTCTTATGTCAAATAAGCTTTATAGAAATATAGACATGAAATACCACAAAATCATTCACACAATTTGACAACAGGATTTTACATGGAAACCCAATTTGGGAAAACCCACTAGTAACATTCTGCCAATTTTCACTCTTCTAAATTGAGATCTATAAGAAGCCAACTCTATTAAAAGTTACAATGCACACTATTAAATGTGACCTTGATTAAAGGATTTCAATCACCCTGTTAGGAGTGAGCCTTGTTAGAGGACTTTAGAACACCCCATTAGAATGTCACCCTTTTAAAGGATTTACTCATGACTATTATATCAACCTTAATCCAAAGGATTTATCTAGACTAATATAGTTGTTAGAAAGTAATAGAAGCACTTGATCTAATAAAAAATCATCTCACTTGTAAATTATAGATCACTTAGTTAGTCATCCATATTGCTTGGCATTAAATCTCCTTCACCTCCAACAGCTTGTTCACCCTTCAAAATTTCACCTCCTTATGCCTTCATGCTTAGTATGCCAACTACAGGTTCATTCCATCAGCCACCAGATGAAGCAACACCACAAGATTCCTTGTCTCTATCTAGTTTTCACTATGATAGTTTTCTTTTTTCAGTATATATCATTATATAGAGAATTTAGATCTTTCTCCACTTAACCAAAATCATCAGTCTTAGGGTAATTTAGATTCATTGAATCTATCCTCTTTTCCATTTTGTTCCCTCTAGAGACTTCCTTTATGATCCTCTTGAAACTCATCTCAAAATGGTTTATCTTCAATTTTGTGCCACTAGTGCATCATACTTATCTTCCACACACTTTACGCAATTCAAGAAATCAACTTGGCCAACTTATATTCATCATATCTTTGATCAAACCCATTTTAATGGTACTCAGATATAGCATGTTGTTTGCTAAAAAATAATTGTCTTTTGATGTTGAGTCAACACTAGGTTACTTGGCATATACTAAGTTTAACTGGTGCTTGACATACACTAAACTTCCTTTACTCGACACGCGCTAGATTTCTCAAGTTGCTAGACACATACTAAATTTCCTTCATGTGATTTCAACTAAATTTGTGCTCAGCCTACACTAACTTGCTCAACTTCCACTGTTTTCTTAGTCAGGATTTGTAGACACATTTCTTTTCTTAGCCTTCTTCTTGTCTCTTCTCAAGTATCCTTTCATTATACCTAAAGTAGATAAATAATAAACTATATCATAAAACTCTTACTTGGTCTTAGTGCTCCTTTTATACACCATATAACTCAACCTTTTTGTAGGTACTTTTTTTATGCTTTCTTTTCAAATCATCTTCATCAATCAATCATATGATAGTATTCAAACCAAATTAGCAGTTGTCTCACCAACAAGTAGCAATTTTGACAACAGTGACAAAATAGTGATTGTTCCATGATTTTTATTCTCAATAATCTTCTTCATTTAAACATTTACCCTCTTTGGCATTGATGCCAACCAATACCAATAGCAATACCAAAAATAAACTTAATACCTTGTATTGAAATCTCTCCCTCTATCAGTATCTTTCCTTCTTTTATATAGGTTACAATGTATCTTCTTCTTTAGATATTCAATGTAACTTTTCCTCTTTCTCTTTGCATATTATTAGTCAATATATTCTACCTCATTGAGAAAAATTTCACGGAGTTGACATCTTCTCATGTAGATTGTGTTCGTAAATATTTTTTTTCATCTTCTTCCTTATTCTTCAAGTAGTTGCTAAAGTAAGATCCACTACATCAAGTTGTAAAATATTTAACTCAACTCAATTGATGTAGGACAGTAATCTTTCTTCTTAAGTAGCTTTGGATAGGGGTATCACCCTAATTTTACCTCTAAGATATTTATGTGCATCCTTAGGTAGATCTTTTGTGAATATATCAATTATCTGTTCCCTTGTATTTTTTGGAAATATTCAAGATATGACAAGTTACTAAGAGGGCGAGGGGTGAATCAATAACTTTAAAATTATTTTCTTTTAAATTTATCAGTAGTCAATCTATGCTACTGCATGCTTTGAAAGATAAAACATTCATCACACAAAATAACACAATATTACGGTGACCTAGGAACCTTCCAAATAGAAAGTAAAATTGGGGTGGGGATGTTACCCACAAAACTTCACTATTGCCACATAAAGTTGGCCTATTAAGGCTTACATTGACCACTTCTAGTGATCTACCCTGTTAGGAGTACAAATGATTGCTAGGTCCACCTTGTTAGAGGATTTACAAACATATAATGAAGTATGCACTCGATTAGGAGATTTATACAAAGACTTTTAAGTCTACCTTGTTAGAGGATTTAGAAACGGTTTCACCTATTAAGATCAAGCAATGGATCTATTTACAACTGATTGTTGATAAGATCCTTTATGCACTAATCACGTTATGTGATAGATATAACTTTTCTACCTTTGTATTGACCTTGCTATATTCCTTGAACTGCTACTAATAATCCTTCACATGTACTTCTCAAAAATACTTCACATGAATTCTCTATGGCTTAATCCAAATTGATATCTTACAATACACCTTACATATATACCTTTCAAATTTACAAAACTACAAGGTCGACCAAAAAACAAGTGAACAACACATTACAAAGTTGGCCCAATAGTAAATAACTTCAATTCATTGAACTAACTTGGTGACCTTCTAATACTCGGTGTCCACTGCATTACATGACATCATCATGCACTCAGTAGAAGTGAAGGCTTGGTCCATACTAATCACTTGGAATATTTTTGAACTTAATGACCACTAGTGACTCAGTAGATGTAGTGTCACTCGGTAAATACTACACACTGAGTTTACCTTGCTTCACTTGGTAAACATTACTTCTTCCAATGCCTGGTTTACACTAAATCTCCATGAGACAAACTTAGTACTCGGTAGACATTATGAAGCATGGTAGACATTGCTGGTCTTCACATTGCCTGTATTCACTCAGTAGCCATTGTTCTGCTCAGTGTAAACTGCTTAACTACTAAACTTACAAGGAAATCACTGAATGCTCGGTATAAAATATAAACTAAGTGATGATCTCGGTAAGCATTTAGAATCAAACAAGTGTTGTCACTAATGACAAATACGACATAATGCCAACAATCTCCCCCTTTGGCATTAGTGACAAAAACACTTATGAGCCAAAACTTATGTTCACTGACATTATGATTTTGATTTTTCAAAATTGATCTTTGTAAAGCTACTATATATACATATCTTACATATCTCCCCCATACATATGGCATAATATATACATATCTTTTATCTATACATATATCAATTTATTTTCTTCCTTATTTCTCCACAAGTCTCTTTACTCCCCATGTTCACTTCCCTTGTTCATCTCATACTCCCCCTTTTTGACAATAATGCCAAAGAGTATATACAATAAATTCCAATAGAGACACTAAAATGTGAGAGAAACTCAAAGTGTACCTTGAGAATAAGGGATAATGTCTTATCCCAATTATCTTGCAAAATTTTGCAAGTGGAGAGTGCCACTTGAACTTCTGTAGAAAGTTCAATCATATGATCTGCTATTGAAAAATTGTAGTCTTGGATCAATTTTTTTGAATAAGCAATATGTTTCTGCATTTGGTCCATAACTAGAAGGATCATATTCTGGATGTCAATCAGTGTAGACCGGATCCTAGCTTCCTCTCTGAGTAGCTCTGCTTGCATTTCTGACAAAAATTTCACCTTCATGTGATGTGATGAGCTTGAACTAGGGTCAAACTATAACTTTTGAGGACTATCCTTCATGTCCACATCAATTGTATTTATTTTTTCCTTAATATCCTTGGTATACTAGGAAACATCACAAATTTTTCCAAAAAGTAATGTTACATTTGTAAAGGATTGTTCAAGGTTGATCAAAATTGTGGATAATTCTACCTACTTTATTGCAATGTTTTGAGCAATGTGCTCAAACACCTTATTGTCAAATTTCTTCTCTACCTTGTCAATGAACTTCTCTTGGCCAGAAGTGTCCTCATTGAACTTATTTATAGCATCTTCTAATTGTAAAAAAATGTGTTGAGATGGATCAACATCAACACCTATAGCTTTAGTAATTATGTTTTTGGCATTCTCTATTATTGTGAATTCTCTATTCCTCTCTTCTCTTAACTGCTTCTACCTTCTCTTTTTCTCTAAAAGTTGACTGACCAATCTCGTTTCATTGGCTGAGGCAGTGTCCAAATCTATCTTAGGGATAATAATTTCTCTATCCAAGTCTATATCTTCATCAATTGCCTTACCAGTAAGTAGAATTTTTAGAGGAATCTTTGGTTTTACTTTAGTGCTTACTTCCTTGGATTTAGAAATAGAAACAATAGTTGATGTAGATGGACTAGCAGAAAAGACTTGAATTGGTCCAACTAGAGGAAAATTGAAAGAAGTACCAACTGTATCCAAAATTGATGTGCCTCCCAAAAATTATGTAACAATAGGTAATGTACAAGTTGGAATATTTACAATTGAAGAACTAACTAGAAAAAAAATTGGTGCAATTAGAGCTGTGGTAGACAAAATTGTAGAATGAATTGGCATACTTACTATAGATGGTCTAGAAGAAGTTGATGCAATTGTGGAACTGTCAGCTATACACATTAATATGATGGATTTCTTGGGTGCTGATGAAGAGGGCTGTAGCTTGGTAGATGAAGTAACTGATACTTCCATTGAAGATACTTGGAGCTGTGAGATGGCAGGAGCAGATGATATTTTTGATGTAGATGCAATCAATCCTACTGAAGCTGACTCCAACCTTGATGATGCCGATGGCTTATATGGAGAGTGAGGAAGGGAAGCAATGACTTCTATTGCAATCTTCATTGGATCATCTTCTTCATCCATTTCCTCCTTGTCTTCCTCTTTAGCTTCTTCCTCTTTCTCTTCATCATTAGCCCTTAGTGCCTGATAGTCTTCAACATCAATAGTAGCACATGGAGTGCTATCATTTCTTCATCATCACTATCACCATCATCATCCTTGATCTCAACTAAATCATCACTAGGCTTATGTAGATGATAGATATTATTCCACATGTTTGTTGCATCTCTCACAACATGGTCAATGTCCTTGATTAAAATCAAACATGTGTGGAATCTGATCATCAGTTTACCTTCATTATCCTTCATGGCTGCCTTTACTTCTACATAAGAAAGACTTGGCAATAGTTTCCTCAAGGATTGTTCATAGATGTCCTTGGCTGTCTATGCAACTAACTCCCATCTTGGCTGCAATCTTACTAACAATTCATTTGAGATTTGAGGAGTAATCTGGTCTGGGGAATACTTCCACTTTCCCATTTTGGTGAGTACCAGCTCCTCAATCTGCATCTTCTTGGCATTAGTTCTAGTTTCAAAATTTAAAGCCTTAAAGTTTTTTATGCTAGCTCCCTCTTCCATATGTTTCAGCCTTTCTTGGAAGGTAAGTTGGGGATTGCTGAACATTACTTCACCTTTATGTTTGCCTTTGCTTCTCCTGGTGGAAACAACTATGGTGGCCTTTGGAGGTTTGGTAATGATAACCCTCCCTTTATTCTTAGCTAGCTTTGCCTCCTTTTTTGATTCATTCTCTTCACCTTCTTTTTCTTGATCCTCTTCTTGATCCTCTCCTTTTCCCTCGATAAGCATTAAGGGACCAATGGTATTTTTCATCTTAGAAATCTTCCTCTTGCCTTTGCTGATTGCTTGAGGTAGCTTGATTTCCAATTCAATTCTAGCTTTTGCCTCATCATATGTGCCAAAGACTAGTTTCTTGGGATCTATAGGCTCATTTATTAGTGCTTCAATGATGTCCCTAGTTTCATCAATATTGACCTCATAAGGGAGAGGTTTTACCCATGCAACTTGAGGCTTGACTGCCCAAATGTATACTCTATCATAGTCTACCATGAAACATACATCATCTTTATAATCCTCAACAAGTTTAGGAGGAATCCTAAACCTATTGTTCATTCTTTCTTTGAAGTCTTCAAAGTAATTATCCATTATACTATCAAAGTTTACACCCATTTCTACAATAAACTCATTTATCTGATATAAAATGGGAACATCCTTTCTCCATATGATAGAACCTTTGGATGGAAAGAATTTTTGCACATAAAAGAAAAGACATGTCAACAAAGAACCAAATTTGTAGTGATTGTTCTTTGATGACCTGATGTTGTCCATATTCTTTTTTGGTTGCTTCAATAGTAGCTCTGACAGGTCAAATTCCATGTTCTTCTTCATGACTTTGAATGCTAAGTCCACTGCCTCACATGGCACATTGTTTAAATGACTAGAGCTATAAATTTTGTGGGTAATTACATGAATTCTAAACCTTAACTCCACATCAGTAATGGTGCTAATTCTCAAACCTCTACCGTCCCACTCAGCTAGGGTTTTCTTCTGGAGTTTATCCTGAGCAAGGGTTTAGGTGGTTTTTGCTTTGGTTAGAATGGGAAGGCCAATAATCTTGTGAATCATCTTTTTGGTGATCAATATGGGCTGCTCCAACCATAACTGACCACTAAGTATGCGGCTAAGAATATACCTATCCATTTTATCTAAAATATTCTTGGCATGTGTGATATGTGTGTAAATCCTTTTTTTTCCAAGTGCATGTGCTTGGGTTTCAATGAGCCATCAACACACATTTCTTCTAAAGCACTATCCATTTCTAGGGTTCATATTTCTTGAATTAAACACTTAAAATGAGTGTGGATATCCTTAATCAAAAGTATGTTCGGTGGAATTTTTGATTGCACACCATTAGGGTCGAGTGCCTCCACCACTACTGGAACTATCTTGAAATTTGGTGCTTTCCACTCTACACCCTTGACCAACATCTCTGATCCCCTTTTTGCCTTTCTGTTGTTGGTACTTCTAGATGCCACTGCTTTTTAGTAAGTGAAAGAAATTTTCAAACAAATTTCTTAGCTAACAAATTTTTTTGAAATCACTTGGAATTGCTTGAGTACACCTAGAAATCTCTTTGCTCTAAAAATGCTAAAGACATGGTGAAAAATGAAGCTGAATTCTACCCTTTTTGATGAAAATTTTCCATTAACGCTAGGTACCATACTGATGTAATGTGTGATAGAATATCATCCACTGACCTAACTTGGCAAGAGTATCAACTTGGTAGATAAACCAAATTCCTTTTACTCCCAACCTTACTTGATAAGGTCTTCAAACAAGTTCTCTCGATGGAGTTTGATGCAACTCGACGAAAGATAACCTTTCTATAATCCTTGTGTATCTAGAATACTGATTGGATTATTTTCATTCCTCAAATTTTTTGGAACTGCTTATTGTTTTCTTGCTAAGTACAGATCCAACACATTCTTAGGAATTTAGTTTGAGGGGATGGAGTCACCCACTTCTTGGGTGACTTCACTTTCATGATTTGAGCTTGTATTCTTAGTAGATTTAGGAATCCATTGCTACCTCATTTGTTTCCTTATGTTGTCAGCCCTTGCTTTCTTTTCATCTTCAACTTTTCCTATTTTCATGAATTTTTTAGCTATATGTCCAAGTTTAGTGCATGTGTAACACCTTATAGTAGTATCCTTCTTTCTTAGGTGATGCCTTGCATAATTTATGCTAGTGTGTCCATATTCTCCATAATAATGAAATCTACACCAGGTATTATAGTCTCATTCAAATATTGCCTTTACAAGTTGTTTAGTTGGATTGAATGATTTGGATCTGCATTGAGATGCCTTGTGACCATGCTTTTTGCATTTGTGACATTTACCTTTAAATTTTGATTTCTCCTTGCATTTGTTAGCTTTGTGACCATGCTAATTGTAGTTGTAGCACTTTCCATTGAATTTTGCTTTTCCATTGCTCCAGCATTTTTTTGATGTATATCAAATTTTCCCACAATGATTGCATGAGGGTTTTTTATTCCTTTTTCCACCTTTCTTGGAAGATTCACCTTGTTCTTCATTGTATCCAAGTCATACTATACCTTTTTGCCCATGAAGATTCTACACATTTTGTTGATTCAATTGTTTCATGTCTCCTTGTGATTTCAACATTCTCTCATTGATTTATTTTTTCATCATTTAGGTCATTCTTCAATTTTTCAAAGATTTTCTTTTCACATGTCACACCCTAATCATAACAGAAAGAAAAGACATAGTAATAATAATAATACCATACAAAGATACAAGGATAAAACCCATACAATTTTATTTTTAACTCCATATCATATTACCATAACAAAATAGCTTTGACAACCTAGTACTGAAAAGAACTACAACAACACTAAATCATTTCTAAACATTACATCTGAGTATATAAAATATACCCTTATTTTAAATACAAACAATAATACAAAAACTTTTAGGTTGACACTGATCATAATTCAGATCCTGAGTTATTTGTAACCATTAATCAAACTACAATCAGCCTTCAAAGATTAGGCAGTAGTTCCTACTTCCAAGTCCATAAACAAATCCTATATTAGACCTGAAATCAAAACAAACACAACCAAAAAACACAAACAGGGCTTAGTAACACTAAATAAGATGATGAGTTCTTTAGTAAACTTTCATGTTAGATAATATAACAACATGAAATACACGTATCAAAATAAAGGATTATCAAAAAGTTCTATTTTTCTTTTCACAAAATGATTTATAGCAAGTACATAATTTATTACAAACAGATATATAGAAATAAACTCGCACAAAATATGTAAAGGTAATGATCCAGTAGTTTCATGGGTGTCAACATAAGAATCTACGTTCATCCATTCGTAGGATTCTATATGTTAGGTGAATCCATAATGTTCTTATCTTGTTATATGAAACCCAACCCATGAATTTTAGATATTACCACTTGATTAAATAACTGTCATAAAGTTTCTCATAAGGATCTAGACTAGTGTCGAAGGGCACCTAGCAAAATAATTCTATCACCACAAGTTACTCACTTTATGATAGCCACGCAATCTAAAGGATCACACATGCATAATCTAATACACATAATTCTAGTTTTTAAAAATCAAAATAAAATTTGAAGTTTTAATTATACAATTTCAACTAATAAATTATTTCTATTGCTTCAATATAACAATTGAATCAGCAAATAGAAAATATCATTTAACTCCAAACTTCCAATTTTCCCAATGTAATCACTTATCAGATTACCAAACAAAACCATAATTGTAATTTCCAAAAGAAAAATATATTTCAAAGTATAAAATACAACTTTTCCTTTTTATTTTTATTTTCATAAGTAACCAAACCTTTAAAAAATACACTAACTATATTCTTTAACATTTAAACTGTTAATAAAGAAAGAATTTTACTAAAAGCAGAATAATAGAGTCATACAATTCCCATTTCTAGAAATAAGTAATCACAGTTACCTCATGATTTGTAAACATATATTTAATTCTGATGATATATTCATAAGGAAATACATATATGTTGATACATATATTTTTATACATACACACACACACACACACACACACACACACAGATATATATATATATATAAAGCCTTATTAATTTAAAGTCAGAATTATAATAGTTATATATATAATATTTTTCATTGTAAGAACCAAATAACTTACTGATAACTAAAAATTTTGCTACCCTTAATAGCAACTATTTTTCAAAAAGTCGATGACAAAAAAATCTAATGCTGACTGTTATCATATTCAAATATTCTTGTACCAAAATGAAATACAAACTTCCCATCGAGAACAATAACTGTAGCCAATAAAATAGTTGAGTCTAAAAGTTCCCAAATCTCCTACAACCTTAACAACCTA
Organism: Cupressus sempervirens; assembly: GCA_028749045.1. Classification (NCBI taxonomy): domain Eukaryota; kingdom Viridiplantae; phylum Streptophyta; class Pinopsida; order Cupressales; family Cupressaceae; genus Cupressus; species Cupressus sempervirens. Next base: position 723,400,688 of record CM053792.1, read on the forward strand.
TAAGGTATTCATGTTTGAAATTGATGTTTTAAGACTAATAGTAAGTTAACAGCTGCCATGGATCTTACTAAGTTAAGGTATGAACAATCGATAACCATCTTGCGTATCAGTTTTGTTTTCTAAAAGCTATATAATTTGAATACTAAACAAAATTATAACAATATAACTCGTTTAATGTCCACTATTCAAATAAGTGATCATCCTCTATTCTACATGGCTCTTTTAAATAAAGCAATCAATAACATTAAAAAACTGACTGTTTTAAGAGGCCAAAACCCACATATACGTTTTGTGAAAAACATAAACCCTTTTTCCTTAATCTATTTAGTACAGTATTTAGTTTCACTATTACCCACATATACATTATAAAATCATTGCAACACAAAGAACAGGATATTTAAATATTCACACCCGATTCTGAGTTTATTCTGAGTTTGGTGATGAAAACACCAAATTCGGCATACTCATAGAGTTGGGTGTCAAATTTTTCACATTACCACTATGTATTCAATATTCATTATATAAATGAAACAAAACAAAAGAATAAGGGCAGAGTTAAAGAAAAGCCCCCTGCCTGTGCAAGTGCGAAAAGATACTTAAGGAAAAGCTACCTGGAGAGCTTTCAACTTCAAACTCGAAACCCAAGCCTCCAAATTCTCAAAGCCTTGGCACAGAGATATAATGAAACCCTTTCAAACATGGAAATAGAGAAAATGTAACCACAAAAAAATAGAAGAATGAGGAATACAAATTCGTGAGTATTTATAGAGCTGAAGTGAGAATCAAAAATCATCCTCATGGTCACCAGAATCCCCATAATAAGCGTAGAGAAACTTGTTCAACAGAGTTTCCATGAAACCCCAATTGGAGTTCATCAATGGAGAACTAAACTCAAAATCCAACTAACTCCAAGCCAAAATGATAGACTAACCATGGAAATCAATGCTCATTGCTGCGAGCTTATCTCTAACAACTTATTCTCTCAGTTTTCCAACACATGGTGAATGCAGTACCAATTCAAAAATTGATGAAACTGCCCACCATAAATTCCCATAACATTTTCGCCATAAGCCAAGTCCATAACAAGGATATATTTTAGTTAGGATAGCGGTCATGCCAGTAAAAGTTTAGGTTAGGTTCTAGTCAAATGCACTAGGTTAGCTTAGGTACTAACTTAGTTTAACATAGTATTAGGTATTAATGTTAACATTAATATTTATATTAATGTTAATATTAATATAAATATTAATATCAATGTTAATCCTAATTGATATTAAGACTAAAAATTTATAATATGTATATACATATACATATACATAGAATTATAACTTGTAAAAAAAATATAAACACAAGCTCACAAATATACAAACAATTACATATATATACATATATAAATATAAACTTATATATATATAGATATATATATATATATATATATATATATGTATATGTATATATATATATATATATATATATATATACTAAAACAAAACTGGCAAATAAAAGATTCTTGGTACTGTTAAAAATTTAATACCACATTAATCATAAATCTGAACAAGCCCATCAGTTATGAAACTGAAACTGATCCAAACGAAATTTAAAACAGAACTGAATTGCCTTATCTGAAAACCATTTCTTTACTGCAGGATTCCTGAATCTGAATTGTCAACATTTATTCTGAGAATCAGATCTTAGAAACATCTGAATTCTCATAGTGCATAAAAAAAACCAACATAATGATGCCGGAAACAAAATAGTTTCTACAAAATCAAATTTCAAAACAAGTACCAAACCAACCAATAAATTAAACTATTCTCAGAGTCTGAGGTAACAGATGTAGAACTGTCAGGGGCATGACACCCTTTCCCACTAGCTTAGGCTTACTCCCGGAAGCCTAAAAACAAATGAGGATGAGAAGCTTTCATTGCCCCTGCATCTTCCCAAGTTGCAAAGGTATCATCATTATGATCCCATAATACCTTTACTTGCTCCACCTTGCAACCTCTGAGATTTAGCTCTCTTCGTTGGATGATCTACATAGGTTCCATCATCAATTGGCCACCCTCTACCTGTAATGCATTCCAATTAAGAATATGAGTTATATCAGGTATTTATTTCCTTAGTACAGACACATGAAAGACATCATGGATTTGAGATAGACTGGGAGGCAAAGCAAGTCTGTAGGAAATTGGACCAACTCGTTCCAGGATTTCAAATGGTCCCACAAAACATGGAGACAATTTGGAACCTTTACCATACCTAATAGGACTTTTCTAGGGTCTAACTCTCAGAAATAATTTGTCCCTAATCAAAAATTGACACTCAATCCTATGCAAATCTACATACTTTTTCTGTCTATCCTATGCTATAGTAAGATGTTTCTTGATCTGTTTCACTTGCTATTGTAGATCTTGGAGCATGTTAGGCCCTAGGAGAATTTTTTCTTCTAGATTATCCCAACTCAAGAGTGTTCTACAAGGTCTTCCATATAAAGCTTGAAAAGGAGACATACCTATAGAGCCGTGATAACTGTTATTATAAGAAAACTCAACTAAGTACAATAGTTCTTCCCATTTGTTCTATCTATCCATGACGTACATCCTGAGCATGTCTTCAAGAATCTGATTTACACGCTCAGTTTGTCCGTCAGTCTTAGGATGATATGCAAAACTAAAATTTAGTTGAGTACCAAGTTCACGTTACATAGACCTCCAAAGTGAAGATGTGAAAACTGGGTCCCTATCTGATATGATCTTCTTTGGAATCCCATGCAGTCTTACAACCTATTCCATAAAAATTCGTGCTATAGAAGCAACATTATAAGAAGATCTTACATGTATTAAATGTGCAACTTTGGTTAACCTATCAACAAAAACCATGATTGAATCATGTCATCTAGCTGATAATGGTAATCCCACTATGAAATCAATGGAGATGGTATCCCATTTCCATTCAGGTATACTATGCGACTAAAGTAAACCAGCAGGATGCTAATGTTCAGCTTTCACCCTTTGACACTCTAGACATCTAGCCAAAAAATTTGCAATATCTCTCTTCATACCTAGCCAATAATAATGTTTTTTAAGATCAGAATTCATTTTCTTAACACCAGGATGTGCTGAATAGGGCACTTTATGAGCTTCAAACATAACCAAATTTCGTAACTCTCCAACTACAGGAATGTAGGTTCTATCTCTGAAGATTAATAATCCATCAGAGTTGATAGAGTATCCTTCATACCTACCTTCCAAAGTGCTACCACTTTTGACTATTGAATTGACATCTAAAAACCAAGGATCACCAATCAAATTTTGCAATATTCTTTCCTTCAAATCAACTGTGAGAGTTAAAGAGGAGAGTTCATGACGTCGTCTACTAAGTGCATCAGCCACCTTATTCTCTTTACCCTGCACATATTTTACTTCAAAATTATACTCACACAAGAATTCCATCCATCCGCATTGTCATGCATTCAGAGTGGGTTGTGTAAATATATATTGAAGACTTCTATGATCAGTATGTAAATCAAAATGCTATCCAAGGAGAAAATGTCACCATTTAGTCAATACATGCATTACTGCTGCTAGTTCTAAATCATGAGTAGGATAATTAATCTCATGATCCTTGAGTTTCATAGACTCATAAGAAATAACCCTACCTTCCTGCATTATAACTGCTCCCAGCCCATCTAAAGAAGCATCTATGCAAACCACAAATTCTTTACCGAAATCAGGCACAACTAACACAGGTGCACTAGTCAAAAATTCTTTAAGATGTTGAAAAGCTTCTTCACATTTTTCTGACCAAATAAACCTCTTACCTTTTTTCTGAAGAGAGGTAATATGATGAGCTATTTTCAAGAAATTAGCTACAAATCTTCTATAGTAACTGGCTAAACCCATAAAACTTCTTACTTTAGACACATTTGTAGGTGCATGCCACTCTACAATTGCTCTGATTTTAGCTAGATCAATAGCTATTCCATCACTTGTTATAATGTGCCCAAGATAACTTATATTTGATTTGAAAAATTCACACTTTTTAGGATTAGCATACAGCTTATTCTTTTGGAGACATTCAAAAACTTGTTTCAGATGTTGTTCATGGTCCTCCAAGGAGTTAGAAAAAACAAAAATATCATCTAGAAAGACAACTACAAATCTATCCAGGAAAGTTCTAAAAACTCCTTGCATCAGACTCATAAAAATTGATGGCACATTTGTTAAACCAAAAGGTACAATAGTTAATTCATAATGCCCATACCTAGTACAAAATGTTGTTTTATGGATATTAGCTTCTTGAATTCTTAGCTGATGGTAACCAAATTTAAGATCAATTTTAGAAAATACTTTAGCACCCTTCACTTGATCAAATAAATCATCAATTCTAGGCAATGGATACCTATTCTTGATAGTAACTTTATTTAACTATCTGTAATCAATACATAGTCTAAGTGATCCATCTTTCTTCTTAATGAAAATAACAGGTGTACCCCAAGGAGAGACACTAGGTCTAATCAGCCCCTTCTCAAGAAGTTCTTCAAGTTCAACCTTAAGTTCCACCAATTCTTGTGTTGTCATGCAGTAAGGAGTTTTAGAGATTGGTTCAGTTCCTGGAATGAGATCAATCCTAAAGTCTATTTCTCTCTTGGGAGTAATACCTAGAATCTTCGTTACAAAAACATCATAAAATTCCTTCAACAAAGGATTGTCTAAATTGGTTTGATTTGCCCTGGGTTTCGAAAAATCATTAACCAAAACAAAAAACAGTCTGTAGCCTTTTTGCATACACTTATGGAGTTTTTTGGCAGATAAAGATCTAATAGAGATAGGCTGCTTAACCCCTATTATAAAGTTTTTTGCTCCATTATTGTCAATGCATCTAATAACCTTTTTATAACAGTCAATAACAGCTTGATGCTGATCCAACCAATCCATTCCTAAAAAAATGTCGTAAGTTCCTAAGGGAATAACTCTTAGGTTAACTAAAGTGGCAAATGCCTTAATTTGTAATTCACAACCTACAACAAACAATCCAGCTTCTACCTTAGACCCAGAAGCCAACTCAACTTGCCATACCAACTCAGCTTTTCTCATAGGAATATCACAAAGATTAACCAAATTGGCAAAAATGAAAGAATCAGTGGCACCTGAGTCAAATAAAATGGAAATTTTTGTACCTTGAAAATTACCTTTGGTCTCAATCACTGTGGTCTAATGTTCTGCTTGATTATGGTCCACAGTAGCAAATATATGGTGGTCCTGAATCACCAACAGTAGCCTCAGAACCTGATGCTTTAAACCTACATTGATTATTGCCTCGAAGAGGACAATTCTATTGTAGATGACCCAACTGCCCACAATGCCAACATTTTGCTCCTCTTTTGGTGCTCTTATCTTGTGAGGAAGTTTCTTGTGGTGGTGCAAAACTCTACTTCATGCTTTCAGTAGGCTTAAAAGATTTAGGTAAATTAGGGACCTTAAAACTCTTGTTTGATTTGGCAAATTTAGTAAATTTTCTCTTCTAAGATTTACTAACAAAGCTACTAGGTACTGCCTTAAAATAATCCTTGAAAGGTTTTTGACTCTCATAGTTCCTAGGAACTAGTGGCTTAGTAGTGTTTTTGATAGAATAACCAAATTTCATTTCAGTAAGTTTAGCCTGATCATCACCTTCTTTAATAGTTTTTGGTTTGAAAGTTCTCACTTCCTCACCAATCCTAGGATTTAAATCCTCTGATAAAATGTTGCACCAAAGGTCTATCACCTTCATTCCAACTAGAATACTTCTTTAACTAAAAGAACTATCTTTCATACATTTCCACTAAAGAATTACCTTGTGAAATGTTAAAGAATTCCTCAGACCTAGATTTTTGCCAATACTCAGACATGAACCTTTCCCAAAATCTCTCTAAGAAAAATTCCCAAGTGACTTGAGAAATATGAATTCCAAGGTGTTCTAATTCCATTTTCCACCATATAGATGCAAAAGACATTAATTGCATTGCAGTCTAGCAAACTTTCACATTAGTGTGATAATCATGCAAAATAAAACATCTTTTTATGTTTATAAGCCAAGCTTCTACTTCATTACCAGCTTCTGTTCCATTAAAATATGGTCCTTAAAACTTAGATAGGTCTTTAAGTTGAGTCCAGATAATAGGATTTTCTACTATAGCCTGATTAGCATTGGGAATTTACAAATTTTGAGCATTTGCTTCCCCACCAGGAATATTATTCCTAGCTTCAATCCCATCCATTCATTCAAGAATTTTCTGAAGCATTTTAGATTGAAATCCCCCTTGCTCATCAACATGAGGAATTTCATCATCAAGCATCTCTTGACGAGCCTGACCTCTACCTCAGCCATGATCGTGGCCTCTACATCCTCCTCTGTCTTTGCCTACATCAACCGTAGCATAAGGGATACCTCTTCCCCATGTTCCTTGTGTAACAGGAGGCATACTATAATTCCTATAATAAAAGAAATAATTAAAATCTTCCTATGAAGCATAATGAAACCCTATTTCAAAACATTGAGTCTCGAGTGTTTAAACTAGGCTCTGATACCAAAATGTAACACCCTGATCATAACCAGAAGAAACGACATAGTAATAATAATAATACCATACAAAGATACAAGGATAAAACCCAGTCAAATTTTTTTTTTTACTCCATATCATATTACCATAACAAAATTGCTTTGACAACCTAGTACTAAAAAGAAATACAACAACATTAAATCATTTTTGAACATTACATCTGAGTATATAAAATATACCCTTATTTTAAATACAATCAATAATACAAAAACTTTTAGGTTGACACTGATCATAATTCAGATCCTGAGTTATTTGTAACCATTAATAAAACTACAATCAACCTTCAAAGATTAGCCAGTAGTTCCTACTTCCATGTCCATAAAAAAATCCTATATTAGACTTCAAATCAAAACAAACACAACCAAAAAACACAAACAGGGCTTAGTAACACTAAATAAGCTGATGAGTTCTTCAGTAAACCTGCATGTTAGATAATATAACAGCACGAAATACACGTATCCAAATAAAGGATTATCAGAAAGTTCTATTTTTCTTTTCACAACCAGATTTATAGCAAGTACATAATTTCTTACAAACAGATATACAAAAATAAACTTGCACAGAAAATGTCAAGGTAATGATCCAATAGTTTCACGGGTGTCAACATAAGAATCTATGTTCATCCATTCGTAGGATTCTATATGTCAGGTGAATCCATAATGTTCTTATCTTGTTATATGAAACCCAGCCCATGAATTTTAGATATTACCACTTGATTAAATAACTATCATAAACTTTCCCTTAAGGATCTAGACTAGTGTCGAAGGGCATCCGGCAAAATAATTCTATCACCACAAGTTACTCGCTTTATGACGGCCACCCAATCTAAAGGATCACACTTGCATAATCTAATACATAATTCTAGTTTTTACAAATTAGAATAAAATTTGAATTTTTAATTATACAATTTCAACTAATAAATTATTTCTATTGCTTCAATATAACAATTGAATCAGCAACTAGAAAATATCATTTAACTCCAAACTTCCAATTTTCCCAATGTAATCACTTATCAGATTACCAAACAAAACCATAATTGTAATTTCCAAAAGAAAAATATATTTCAAAGTATAAAATACAGCTTTGCCTTTTTATTTTTATTTTTCATAAGTAACTAAACCTTTCAAAAACACACTAACTATATTCTTTAACATTTAAACTATTAATAAAGAAAGAATTTTACTAAAAACTGAATAATAGAATCATACAATTTCCATTTCTGGAAACAAGTAATCACAGTTACCTCATGATTTGTAAACATATATTTAATTCTGATGATATATTCATAAGAAAATACATATATTTTTACACACACACACACACACATATATACTTGGCAATATCTATATATATATATATATATATATATATATATATATATATATATATATATATATATATATATACGTACCCATATATACCAATATATATATATATATATATATATATATATATATATATATATATAAAGCCTTATTAATTTAAAGTCAAAATTATAATAGTTATATATATAATCTTTTTCACTATAAGAATCAAATAACTTACTGATAACTAAAAATTTTGCTACTCTTAATAGTAACTGTTTGTCAAAAAGTTGATGACAAAGAAATCTAATGTTGACTGTTATCATATTCAAATATTCTTGTACCAAAATGAAATATAGACCTCCCATCGAGAACAATAACTGTAGCCAATAAAATAGTTGACTGTAAAAGTTCCCAAATCTCCTACAACCTTAACAGCCTATAAGGTCTTCATGTTTGAAATCGATGTTTTAAGAATAACAATAAGTTAACAGCTACCATGGACCCTACTAAGTTAAGGTATGAACAATCGATAACCATCTTACATATCAGTTTTGTTTTCTAAAAGCTATATAATTCCAATACTAAACAAAATTATAATAATATAACTCGTTTAATGTCCACTATTCAACTTAGCGATCATCCTTTATTCTACATGGCTCTTTTAAATAAAGCAATCGATACCATAAAGAAGCGACTATTTTAATAGGCTGAAACCCACATATATGTTTTGTGAGAAACATAAACCCTTTTTCCTTAATCTACTCAACACAGTATTTAGTTTTTCTATTACCCACATATACATTATAAACTCATTGCAACACAAAGAACGTGATATTTAAATATTCACACCCGATTCTGAGTTTATTTTGAGTTTGGTGATGAACACACCAAATTTGGCATACTCACAAAGTTGGGTGTTGAATTTTTCACATTACCACTATGTATTCAATATTCATTATATAAATGAAACAAAACAAAAGAATAAGGGTAGAGTTAAAGAAAAGCCCCTTGCATGTGCAAGTGCAGAAAGATACTTAAGAAAAAGCTTCTTGGAGAGCTTTCAACTTCAAACTTGCAACCCAAGCCTCCAAATTCTCAAAGCCTTGGCACAGAGATCCAATGAAACCCTTTCAAACATGGAAATAGAGAAAATGCAACCATGAAAAGGCAGAAGAATGAGGAATACGACTTCGTGAGGATTTATAGAGCTGAAGTGAGAATTGAAAATCATCCTCATGGTCACCAAAATCCCTCAATAGAGTTTCCATGAAACCCCAACTAGAGTTCATCAATGGTGGACTGAACTCAAAATCAAACTAAATCCAAGCCAAAATGACAGACTAACCATGGAAATCAATGCTCATTACTGCAAGCTTATCTCTAACAACTTATTCTCTCAGTTTTCCAACACATGGCGAATGCAGTACCAATTCAAAACTTGATGAAACTGCCCACCATAAATTCCCATAACATTTCCGCCATAAGCCAAGTCCATAACAAGGCTATATTTTAGTTAGGATAGCAGTCATGCCAGTAAAAGCTTAGGTTAGGTCTTAGTCGAATGCACTAGGTTAGCTTAGGTACTAACTTAGTTTAACATAGTATTAGGTATTAATGTTAACATTAATATTTATATTAATGTTAATATTAATATAAATATTAATATCAATGTTAATCCTAGTTGATATTAAGATTACAGATTTATAATATGTATATACATATACATACAATTATAACTTGTAAAAAAAATATAAACACAAGCACACAAATATACAAACAATTACATATATATACATATATAAATATAAACTAATATATATATATATATATATATATATATATACAACGTTATATATATATATATATATATACTAAAACAAAACTGGAAAATAAAAGATTCTTGGTACTGTTAAAAATTTAATACCACATTAATCATAAGTTTGAACAAGCCCATGAGTTATGAAACTGAAACTGATCCAAACGAAATTTAAAACAGAACTGAATTGCCTTATCTGAAAACCATTTCTTTACTGCAGGATTCCTGAATCTGAATTGTCAACATTTATTCTGACAATCAGATCTTAGAAACATCTGAATTCTCATAGTGCATAAAAAGAAACAACATAATGATGCCAGAAACAAAATAGTTTCTACAAAATCAAAGTTCAAAACAAGTACCAAACCAACCTGTAAATTAAATTATTCTCAGAGTCCAAGCTAACAGATGTAGAACTGTCAGGGGCATGACATCACATCTTAGCTATCTCATTATTCCTTCATTAATTTCCCTTTGATAATTTAGATCACTTCTTATTCTTTCATTCTGTGCTTTGAGAATCCTAATTTCTTCATTTGGTCCAGTGATTTGATCAATGAGGTCTTCATGTTGATTGGATTGATTATAATCTTCATTGTTTCTTGCCTCCAAGTCTTCATTTGCCTTATTCCTTTGTTCCAAAATCTCACATAGCCTGATTGATTGAATTTATTGTTCTCTTTTGAGTTTCCTTACTTCTTCTTGTAGAGATCCATTCTTTGCTAGGAGTTCTTTGATTGCCTCATTAGCTTCATCTGAGTTGCTTGATTGGAAAAGGTCTTCAATATTTTCTTCAACATATTGATGTTCATTTATTTGTTTTGCAAGTACCTTCCTTCTTTTTAGGGATTGGGAAAGATGCTCCTTTGCTTCCTTGAGTTGACCTATGGCCTTCTCCAGATCTAGCTTTTCATTTTCAATCGCCTTATCAAGTTTGAATATCTCAATTTGTCCTTAGATCTTTGCTCAAGCTGTCAAACTTTATCCTGAGAACCACAAATCTCTAATAGAAATTGTTGGAAATATTAAAGATATGACAAGTTACTAAGAGGGGAGGGGTGAATCAGTAACTTTAAAATTATTTTCTTTTAAATTTATCACTAATCAATCTATGCTACTACATGCATTGAAAGACAAAACATTCATCACACAAAAGAACACAATATTTTGGTGACCCAGAAACCTTCCAAATAGAAAGTAAAATTGGGGTGGGGATGATACCCACAAAACTTCACTACTACAGCATAAAGTTGGCCTATTAAGGCTTACATTGACCACTTCTGGTGATCTGCCCTATTAGGAGCAGATTGTTAGAGGATTTACAAACATACAATGAAGTATGCACTCGGTTAAGAGATTTATACAAAGACTGTTAAGTCTACCTTGTTAGAGGATTTAGAAACTAATTCACCTATTAAGATGAAGTAGTGGATCTATTTACAACTAATTTCTAATAAGATCCTTTATGCACTAATCACCTTATGTGATGGATATAACTTTTCTACCTTTGTATTGAGTTTGTTGTATTCCTTGAACACTATTGATAATCCTTCGCATGTACTTCTCAAAAATACTTCACATGAATTCTCTATGGCTTAATATAAATTGGTATCTTATAATACACCTTACATATATACCTTTCAAATTTACAGAACTGCAAGGTCGGCCAAAACACAAGTGAACAACACATTACAAAGTCAGCCCAATAGTAAATAACTCGAGTTTAGTGAACTGACTCAATGACCTTCTGATACGCAGCATCCACTACATTACATGGCATCATCATGCACTTGGTAGAAGTGAAGGCTCAGTCTATACTAATCACTCAAAGTAGTTCTGAACTCGGTGACCACTGGTGACTCAATAGATGTAGTGTCACTCGGTAGATACTACATGCTAAGTTTACCTTGCTTAACTTGGTAAACAATATTACTTCTTCCAACACTTGGTTTACACTGAATCTCCATGACACAAACTTACTACTGGATAGACATTTTGAAGCATGGTAGACACTGTTGGTCTTCACATTGCTTGTATTCACTCGGCAGCCATTGTTCTGCTTGGTGTAAACTGCTTAAATACTAAGCTTCCAAGGTAACCACTGAATGCTCAGTATAAACTTTCGACTAAGTGATGAGCTCAATAGGCATTTAGAATTGAATAATTTTTGTCACTAATGAAAAATACAACATAATTCCAACAATATTGACATATTCCATTCTCACTTCTTTGTCTAAAACTAGCTCTCTCACATAATGATTCTTGATTGTAATGTGTTTTGTCTTTATATGCATCACATGGTTCTTATATATGTTTCTAGAACTAGTATTGTGATAGTAAATTAACATATATTTATTGATTTCTTCCTTCATTCCTTTAAGTCATTGTTTGATCCACACCACATTTGTGAAATTTACAACAACAACCACATATTAAGCTTCAACAATAGATTGCAAAATATAGTTTTTCTTCTTGCTAGTCTAGGTAAGCAATATTTTTCCTAAGAAAAATGCTCCACCACTTCTACTTTTTTAGTCATCAATGTTTCTAGCCCAATCAACATCTATATAGGCTCCCAATTCAAACTTGTCATTTTCTTGTAGTATAGACCATAGTTTTGTGTACATTTAAAGCATCTAATAATCCTTTTAACAACCATTAAATGGTTCTCCTTAGTAATTGTAAAAAATCTTGCAACAATCCTAATAGCTAGTGCAATGTTAGGTCTTCTATGAACTACATAATCCAATTTTCCAATCATAGACTTGTACAATGTTTGATTTACTTCAAAAAAAAATCAGTTTTGGATAGTTTATGTCCCGTCACCATAGGAGTACTAGCTAGTCTTGAATCCTCCATACCAAAAGTTTTCAAAATTTTATTTACATACTTGGACTGAGTTATGTAAATACCATATTTCATTAGATAAACTTCTCATCCAACAAAGAACTTTATTTCTCCAAATATTGACATCTCAAATTCTTTCATCTTTTCATTTAAAAATGTCTTACACAATCCATTTTGTCCTCCAAATATGATATCATCAACAAATATTTCAGCTAGTAAAATTCCTTTACCTCCTTATGTCTTCAACTACAGATTATTGTTGTCATTAAAGTCTTCCCAAGACCAATTTTCATAAGATAATTATGTAATAAAAATCATACCATGCTTTGGAAGCTTGCTTTAAATAGTATAAAACTTTGTGAGGTCTACACACCGTATTCTTATTGATTGGATCAAAAAATCCTTCAAGTTGTTCCATTTAAACCTCCTCTTTGAATATACTATTCAAAAATATTAACATAACATCCATTTGATAAACTTTGAATCCTTTATAGGCAAAATAAGCAACCAAAATTCTTATTCCTAATCTTGTAACTAGCAAAAATGTCTCTCCATAGTCAATTCTTTCTTCTTGTGCATATTCTTTGTAGACTAATCTTTCCTTCTTCATTGTTACCTCACCATTCTTATCATTTTTTTTTCTATGCACCCACTTGGTTTCAATAATATTGTTTTCCTCTAGCCTTGGTACTAGTGTCCATGTTTTATTTTTCTCAATCTGATCAATTTGTTCTTTCATGGCTTGACTCCAATCTTCATTCTCTAATACATCCTTCACTAATTTAGGTTCATGTATGCTTAAAAAATATGTCTCATTCCTTAATCCATTCCTTTTCATTGGTCCAACATCTTTTTCTCCAATTATTTCTTCAGCAAGATGATGTTTTTTGACATATTTTGGTAATCTTGGCTATATTCTTCTTTCAACAATCATTTGTTCATGAAGTTAAATCTTAGTTTTACTATGTACTTCTCCATTAGATAACTCAGCATTCCTCTCTTGTAAACTGATCTTGACATCAAAATATACCTCATTCATTATATGTGACTTGATAGTCACTAATTCTTATTGATTAGTAGCCACAATATTATTAGCAACAACAAACATGCCTTCATAGTGGTACATAAAGGTTTTGTAATTCTCAAGTTCCTTGCTTTGTTCATCTTCATATATTTCTATATATTCATCAAATTTTAGATTTGCACTTTCCACAACTTTGTTAGTTTTAGTATTTAACCACTTAGAATCTTTACTTCTTGTGGAAAAACCTAGGAATATACCTTTTTTCACTTTTTACATCAAGTTTACCATTTATGTTGTCCTTAAGAATGTAACACTTGCTTCCATATACCTTATAATAATTTTCATTGGGTGAGTATCCATAACACAATTCATAAGGTTTGAAATTTGTACCTTTCTTGACCTACACTCTATTCAAGGTACAAAAAACTATACTAACAACTTCTCTCTAGTATTTTAAAGAAATATTCTTCTTCGTCACTAGTATTCTGGCACAATCCATCATAGATTTGTTGCTCTGTTTAGCTATCCCATTTTGTGGAGGACTCCTAGGTGCAAAATTTTGTCTTTTGATTCCTCTATCATTGCAAAATTTATTGAATTCTTTTGATGTAAACTCTCCACCTTTGTTAGATCTCAAACATTTCAACCTTTTACCAATTTTCTTTCAAACTTCTACTAGATGCTACTTAAAGATTTGAAAAGCATACAATTTTTTCTCAAAAGCATAATTTTCATCATTCTTGAATAATCATCAAAAAATAGAATAAAATACTTGTCAGCTTTTTATCTTTGCACATCAATTGGTCCACATAGATTAGTATGAACAAATTCCTAAATTTCTTTTGAAGTATGAGTCTTTCTCTTAAAACTAGACTTTGTCATCTTGCCTAACTAACATTGTTTGCAAATCAAATTATTAGGCTTCTTTAGCTTTGAAAAAGCTCTAACTCACTTTCATTTTATTGATACTAACCAAGTTGTCAAAATTTACATGCAATAATCTTTTGTGCCATAGCCACACATCATAAAATTGTCTAAAAAGACAAGTAGTTTCATTCATGTCAAGATAAAATAGATTACCTCTTGTCTGATCTCCACTCTCAATGAATTTTCCATCAACATCATAGATCTTAGCTTTCTTGTGTTCAAATTCAACCTTGTATCCAAAACTATTCAATTGTGATACATTAAACATATTATAGTTAAGTCCTTCTACATAGTAAGCATTGTCACACTTGATCGTGTTTGTCAATCTTATTGATCATTTACCTTTTAACTAGATAGGGTGCATCATTACCAAATCTAACACTATTGAAATTTTAGTGCTCAAGGTTAATGAACTTAAATTTTTCAACACTCATGTGATAAGAATATCCACTATCAATGATCCATCTTTCACCTTTGGTTACATAGGAGACTAATCTAGTTGCCTCACCTTCATCTGAATCATCTTTCATAGAAACATGCACAACTTTATCATCATGATCATCTAATTCTTCATTAGACTCTTCTTTAGGAATGTAGCAAGATTTGTTTCCCTTGTCTTTATAGCCTTTGTTACTATCATCTTTTCTACCTCTAAATTTGTCTTCATTTCTATTGTTTTTCTTCTCAGGACACCTTGCTGCAATATGACCAACTTCATTATAATTTAAATGTGATGGGTAACTTACCTTTGTATTTTCCTTTTCCTCTTTAAAATCTCCTAGCCAATGGTACATCCATTTCTTATAGATCTTCATCATCTATGTCATTGTTCTTTTAGTGTCATCTTAGCTTTGGAAGAAAAATCAATATTCTCAGATTTGACATTATCAAAATTTGAAAGCTCAAAAGTAGTGAGTCTACCAACTAGTCCTTCAAGGGTTAGATCACTACTAGGAGTACATATCAGTTCTTGTATAACAAAGACTTTAATATCATAGCTAGGAAATAGGGCTCTTAACACTTTGATGATCATAGTCTCATCTTCAATAATTCCATTTGCTCTTATGATTTCATTTACAATATCTTAAATTCTTGTAGAATACTGGACTATAGTTATACCTTCTTGCATTCTCATTTCATCAAATTTTCCTCTTGGACTTTTTGCTCTAGCTGTTAGTACATTCTTGTCTCCTCCATAGTATATTACTATCTTAGGTCAAATGAACTTTGTAGAAATATAAAAATGAAATACCACCAAATCATTCACACAATTTGACACATGGATTTTACATGGAAACCTAATTTGGGAAAATCTACTAGTAACATGCTACCAATTTTCACTCTTCTAAAGTGATCTCTGTGAGGAGCCAACCATGTTAAAGGTTACAATGCACATTTTTAAATGTGACCTTGACTAAAGGAATTCAATCACCCTGTTAGGAGTGAGCTTTGTTAGAGGACTTTAGAGCATCCCATTAGAATGTTACCCTATTAAAGGATTTACTCATGACTATTAGGTCAACCTTAATCTAGACTGATACACTTGTTAGAATGTAACAGTGTGGCTTAATCTAATAAAAAAAACTCACTTGAAAATTATATATCTCTTATTCAATCCTTCATATTGTTTGGAATTTAATCTCCTTCACCTCTAACAACTTTTTCACCCTTCAAGCCTTGACCTCCTTAAGCCTTTATGCTTAGTATTCTAACTTTACGTTCATCCCTTTGGCCACCAAATGAAGAAATTCCACAATACCCCTTTTCTCTCTCTAGTTTTCACTATGACACTTTTCTTATGTTCTGGTATCTTGTTATATAGAAAATTTACATCCTTTTTTTTGTTAACCACAATTTTCTATCTTAGCATTAGGTTAGATTCATTGAATCTATCCTCTTTTGCATTTTGTTCCATTTAGAAGCTTCCTTTACAATCCTCTTCAAATTCATCTCAAAATAGTTTATCTCAAATTTTGTGCCACCAGTTCATCATACTTATCTTCCACATACTTCACACAATTCAAGAAATCAACTTTGTCATCTCATATTTTCCAAATCTTTGATCAAACTCATTTTACTAGCACTCAATAATAACATGTTTTCTCAATAATAACTATCTTATGATTCTTGGTCAACTCTAGGTCGCTCACCATATACTAAATTTAACTAATTCTTGACACACACTAAACTTCCTCCACTCGCCACATACTAGATTTTTCTTTTCTTACCACATACTAAATTTCCTTTACTCGGCTTTAGTTAAATTTTTGGTCATCATGCACTAACTTGCTTGACTTCCACTATTTTCTTGGTCAAGCTTGGCAAACACATTTATTTGGTCATCCTTCTTGTTGCCTTTCCTTAAGTATCCTTTCAATATATCCTTAACTAGAAAAATAATACACTATATCATCAAAGTCTTACTTGGTTGTAGTGCTCCTTTTATACACCATATAATTCAACCTTTCTCTAGGTACTCTTGTTATCCTTTCTTTTAAAATCCTCTTCATCAATCAATCAAATGATAGAGTTCAAACTAAAATATCAATTGTCTCAGTAGCAAGTAGCAGGTTTGACATCAGTGACAAAATAATGGCTAGTCCATAATTTCTATATTTCAACAATCTTATTCATTTCAATAGGTGTATGATAGCTAGCTCAGTCTTCATACTTACCTGGTGTAGGTTACCTTACTCAACCAATACCAATTCATTTAGTCAATAGGTCACTTCACTTGATCTTTACTACAATGCTTAGTCAATATAGATTAAACCATTGATGCTCAATAATTCATGTAGCAAATGATTCTCTTTTACTTTCCTCTCTATAGAGTTGTTCTTGATGCATCTTTACTTATGTAGATATGAAATTTTATCACATCTATATTAGGAATTGATGTAAGATATATCATTAAATTTATAGTTCCTACATACCTTCTTCACTTAGTTAGTTGTGTTGTGATCACCTAATCCATTGGATTAGGTGATCTCAACTTCACTTGCTCCACTGCTCCCAAGTCATACTATTTCTATCAATATTTTCTTTGCCTCACCTTGGTCTTCTCCTTTTTCATTTCCATTGTTTGGTGTTGGTGTTTTGGTTCTATAGTTCCTACTGATATGTCTAACTTTATGAAAACTGAAACATACTAGTTCTCCATTCAACTACTTCTTGTAATTTGCTCTAAAATGTGTCTTAATGCAATTCTCTAGAATGGTTCCATATTATCCACAATAGTGAAATGTATATCATGTGTTCTAATCCCAATTATATGAATTTACTTTCCTTGGTGCATGTACTTGTTGTTTAGGTTTCTAGCTAGTTTTTGTCTGGGATCTGCACTCATGAGCTCTATGTCCATATTTCTAAAAATTATAGAAACATCATTCAAATCTAAATATAGTGATTTAATCATCATTCTTTAATCTACATTCATGTTCTTGGTGTCCTACCTTCACGCATTTAGAAAAATATACTAATAGATTTAAGCTTTGAGGTTTGCATACAATTTTTCTTCATACAAATGTTGGTTATGTGTCTAAGTTTGCCTCAATGATGATATGTAGCCTTGAATTTAGATTTTACATTTATTTTTTCTCTAGTCTTTGATGATTCACCTTTTTTAGTAGATGAAAATTGCTTGTTGTATCCTAATCTAGAAGTATCTTTTGTTGACCTTGGTGACCTCATCATCTCTTCAAAATATTTCATAGCCTCACTTGGTTTTTTCATTCTTTTTAGAAGTTCTGTAATAACCCTCCTCAAATTTGCCCTCAAAAAATGCTGATGAAAGCTCAAGGAATTTCATCAAACAATTCACATGCAAGGGATGTATGACTGATATAGTATTTCAGCTAGCTTCAAATGATTTTTTATTCGATTTGCATCAATTAGAATCTTGTGCTAGAAGACTACAATGGACTACACAATGACCTAACATGAGTGTGCTACTAATTTTGACAATATTCAATGCATATATATAATCTAAGCATGAGAAATGAACACCTACAGCCAATTGACATTTTTACAAACAGTTGGTATGCAAACTAACTAGCTGATAAATAATGATATTAAATTTCTTAAATGACACCAGCAACTATTATCTTCTTAATTGCAATAAAAAATACAATTCTCTTGAAATATGGCCAAGACTTTGGCATTTACATGGATTACAAAATGATAATGCTGGTATAATGCACACTTACAGCTGAAAGCTTATAACACCCTAAAAAGCAATACTAACAGAAGAACTTGGTTGTAGATGGTTGTAATAATTTCCTTCAATGTTGCCCCTTCTGCTTGGCTTTTTTTGAACTGCTTTTTCGGCCTGCTTTTTTCAGTTCTACTTTTTCGGACTGCTTTTTCGTACTCGCTTTTTTAGCCTGCTTTTTTGGTTCCACTTTTTCAGACTGCTTTTTCGTATCTACTTTTTTGGATTGCTACTATGTTGAATCTCAAAACCATCTCTTTCAATGGCGTCAAGATTTCCAGCTTGAAGGGATTTCGTAGCTTGAAGGGATTTCATCCTTCAAACTATTGAGACATAATCTCCAGAAAATTCCCCAATTTCTTTGATATTTCCAAGCATTCTTAAATGAGAGCTATCCTTTTTCTTTTAATCCCTTCCTCACTTGCTCCACGTTTCCATCTTGCCAATGTGGGACAATACATGAGTTTTAATATTACTTCCATTTTTTCCTTTTACAAAGTCCATGTATGTACTCAAAAGGGGAACTCATGATTTTTTTTATAAAGTGACTTTATAAAATATTTTATAATTCAAGTCACTTTATTAAATTAATTAAATATAAAGTTACCTTTTAATATTTATTTATTTGATAACTTTATAAATAATTAACTTAATGCCACTTATTTATTTAATTAAAATAATTAATTAGTCATGCTCATAAAATATTCATTATTTTGGACAACCTAATTAACTAAATTAATTAAATCAAATTGCCTCCAAAATGGGGACATGATAGTCTGCCCTTCCTTAAATTGCTTGTCCCCAAGCAACGGCTGAACAATAAACCAATCAATCCACCTGGATCCCAAATGTAGTCATGAACTATACCACTATTAATTAACATAGGCTCCTGCAATATCCTCTGCAATATAACCAAGAGGAATCCATAATCAAAATGACAATTATAGCTCAACCAAACTCCAAAATCACAACTGCCATAGTCAGAAACCCACAAGACACAAACTCTTAGAACATCAGAACCCAAGAAAAGTGGGAAAATCAAGCTGCCAACACAATAAATACCATCAACACATCCCACTGGCCTATACAAAAAGTATAATCCAACTCTGCAATAATGGTGAATGCTCTCAAATGAAACTGTACCAAGTATGGAGAATCCACACACTGTACAACTCTTGTAGTCAACACAACTCTACAGATCACTGACCACTGTCTCATAACCATAACTCCCATGCACTGTTGATGGTGAAAAGACGTCACAAGATAAATAGCAAGAAATGGAACCCAAACCAAATTTTCCTTCCATCAACTCCTCAACACAAGGATCAAATGCTAACTAATGTGCATATCCTATAGTATAATGCTGATAAAAAGAACCAACCTCAGTCAATAGCTCACCATGAACAAGTGATACAACCCACTGTGACTGATCACCAGCTAAGTCAGGAGATTTCATAGCCAAAGGAGTAGAATCAATAACAACAACTGCTGAAGCATCACTCCCAAACTCCTGCTCTAAGTCATGTATTATCAAGCTGTCAACCATAGAACCTATCACCATGTCATGCCCATCACAACTCTCATCCTATGACGTCAAACCATCCCATAACTGATGACAAACACTAGGAATCAAAGTATATCTTTGTATCATCATCTCATCAACATGGTCATCAAAGGTAAATTGATGAGCATACCTCACAATGTAATGCCGATAGAATGCGCCAATCTTAGTTAGTGGCTCAGACTGCAACCCAGATGAAACTAACTGCAATTGATCACTAACCAAGCTGGAACTGACTACTACCTTCAAAGACATCGCCAAGGGAGTAGTATCACTAGCAAGAACCATGCCAACTATCGGCTCACCAACATCACACATAATCTTTGATACAACATCTCTAGTCTTTGTGCCATAAGTACTAGAGGCCACCACCATGTCAGGCATACCACAACAATCTATTGCAACACCCAACTCAACTGAACCTGACTCTAGTGAGAACGAACCCGATATGCCAATGTTAGTATCAAGGATGCATGCATCCCCATCTCCATTGTCTCTGACAATCTCGACCATGGACATCCTCGGGTCACCAGACACCACAACTTATGACTATATAGAATTTGGTAAAGACTGCAGTCACTCTAACTCCATGGTCACCTTAGCCAAATGAAACTATGACTCCTCAAAAGCCAACTGTGTACTCTCAAGAATCTCATAAGTCACCTCGAGCTGCTGAGTAAGCTCACTCACCTCATCTTCCTTGGCCAATAATGCTTTGTATGTTGTACTCCCCCACTCCATAAGATAATCTCTATTGGCTACCAACTGTATATAATTTTGTCTCAAAATTTGAATAGCCTCCCATAAAGCTGGATCTTTGTCAAGGAAAGATAACTGCTAACCCCATCCATAAACTACTAACAACTAATGAGTAGCATTGAAATGCTCACAAATGATAGCAATGTCTCACTCACTAACTCTTAGCTGACTAGACACATGATTGTGCTGGCTGGTCAAACTCCTATACTCTACCCCTGGTACAGTGTCCAAAGGAGTAACCTCATAATAGCTATCGTCTGTAATACTGCCATCCAAATTTTGCAGTCCAACTGCTAAACTTGTATCATCAAACGGAGTGACTGAAGCATCAACATAAACCTTCATATCAAAGGAAGCTGTTGAGGAGACTAAGTCCTCAAAACTGTCCACAACATCCCCCTAGGTGTCATCTGTAATAATCAGATCCTGGGACTCTTCTGTAAACTTTTTTATATCTGAGAGATCATCAACCCATTCCAACAAGAATGGTCAAGTGGATACATGAACAATGCCCAACAAAGGTGTGTAAAAACTAATTCCAACATCAAACAAGCTGCTGGCATGGATGAGAACTACACCTGGCAAACTACTAATCAAGTCCATGATGGTGCAATAGATACTACTACCAAAGAATGATAAATATCTCCAGTCAAAATGATCTAAAGTACTAAGATAAGGATCCCAACATCTAATCCATGAACAGAAACCAACTAAAAATTCAAGTAAACTTCTCACCTGAGTAATGTGAACAATACCAACTGACTTCATGAACCTATCTACAGTCTCTAAATTTAGAGTGTGAATGTTAGACGTACTCATATCATCATCAACATGTGACCTGACTGTAAAAGGAAACTGAGCCCCTGCTATATGCGCTAACTCCTAAACTGAACTCACCTCAAGAAAATGCTCATCTACATGTCTTTCAGAATCTTGGAGAGCCAACATCATTGCCTCCATGCCTTCCTTGATCTATTGTAAGTCATCACAAGAAGAACCTATTGTGACTCCTTTCTATCTCTCTTGTAGTTGAATCATCCAAATGTGTTTCTCAATCAATCCATGTATCCTATCATGATGAGATAAAGCCACGACAATATCCTTGTCCCCTATCTTTAACTGGTTTGCCAAACCAAGTGAAGAGCTACTAGCCTCTATCTCATGTGAAGAAGCATCCAACTGTGCTTGATACTCATTTTTTGCAAAGTATTGAATGCTCACTTTCTGATCAACTGTACTATCCTCAAACATGACAGTATCCTCAACTGCTATAACTTCATCCAACCCAACTATACTGGAATCACTATTTGTGTTAATCACGTAATCTGGTGTGCCTATGATATCACCTTCTGATGTAACTGGCTCAACCTGCACAACATCTAAAACCCCTTCTTCTTGTAAAGATGATGTAGATAAACCATTACCTGAAGATGTGCTAATGTCTCCCTGTATTGAATCAGCATGTCTGTTAAACTCCTCATACAAGTTTCTACCTGTCATAGGGAAGGTACGATCCTTAGGCCTATCAAAATGTTCAATCAGTCTCTCCATAAACTCCACATATGAGGTAATGTGTGCATGACCCATAGTGACCATACCATGATGCCACCACTTGTGTGCTAACCCATCCAGGTGAATTGCTGCATACTTAATAGCTTCTTCCTTAGGCATAGGGTTCATTTGAAAGTATGTGTCAAGCTTTAGAAACCAAGCTCTTGTTGTAGACTTCCCCAAGCCATTATAATATGGTAACTGAAGTTTCCCTACTTTCTTCTGTAGCTCATAGCTTTGGTTCCTGTCATGTCGACGTGGCATATGCTTCATCCGCACATCTATATGCTCCCTAAAGGTGATTTTAGCAATAAAATTTGGACCTCAGCTTCCCAGTCTCTCCTTAGCTAGTCCTGTATATCAGTGATCTGGGGCTCTGGTACGGGCTGCTTTGGAGCTCTAGGAGGAAATATGGGAATCATGGGCCACGAACTCACTGTCCTAGTTTTCTGGGGTGCATGACCGAAATTGTTGCCAACTTGTTCACCTCCATTATGTGCCCCATCCTGATTATTACCATTCTGATTATTTCCTCCACCCACATTAGCATTCAACTCCATTTGACAAGCCATCATCTGCATCATAAGCTCAAATCTCTGACTCTATTCATATGCTCTTTGCTTTGCTGATCGTTGTCCCTGTGCTAAGGTGTCTAATAATTGTAAGAATCTTTCCTTTCCTTGATCTGGACCGGCATTCATTTTGTCAGACATTTTTCTCTCTATCTGGCTATTCCAAATTCCCTATAAGACCTCCATAGGATGGCAAGACTTATAGCTCTGATACCACTATAATAACCCTCCTCAAATCTGCCCTCAAAAATGCTGATGAAAGCTCAAGGAATTTCATCAAACAATTCACATGCAAGGGATGTATGACTGATATAGTATTTCAGCTAGCTTCAAATGACTTTTTCTTCAATTTGCATAAATGAGAATCTTGTGCTAGAAGACTACAATGGACTACACAATGACCTAACATGAGTGTGCTACTAATTTTGACAATATTCAGTGCATATATATAATCTAAGCATGAGAAATGAACACCTACAGCCAACTGACATTTTTACCAACAATTGGTATGCAAACTAACTAGCTGATAAATAATGATATTAAATTTCTTAAATGACACCAGCAACTAGTATCTTCTTAATTGCAATGAAAAATACAATGCTCATGAAATATGGCCAAGACTTTGGCATTTACATGGATTACAAAATGGTAATGCTGGTATAATGCACACTTACAGCTGAAAGCTTATAACACCCTAAAAAGCAATACTAACAGAAGAACCTGGTTGTAGATGGCTGTAATAATTTCCTTCAATGCTGCCCCTTCTACTTTGCTTTTTTTGAACTTCTTTTTCAGCTTTCTTTTTTCGATTCTGCTTTTTTGGACTGCTTTTTTGTACCCTCTTTTTCAACCTACTTTTTTGGTTCCATGTTTTTGGACTGCTTTTTCATATTTGCTTTTTCAGATTGCTACTATGTTGAATCTCAAGACCATCTCTTTCAATGGCGTGAAGATTTCCAGCTTGAACAGATTTCGTCCTTCAAACTATTGAGACATAATCTCCAGGAAATTCTCCAATTTCTTTGACATTTCCAAGCATGCTTAAATGAGAGCTATCCTCTTTCTTTTAATCCCTTCCTCACTTGCTCCACGTTTCTGTCTTGCCAATGCGGGATAATACATGAGTTTAAATATTACTTCTTTTTTTCCTTTTACAAAGTCCATGTATGTACTCAAAAGGGGAACTCTTGATTTTTTTTATAAAGTGACTTTATAAAATATTTTATAATTCAAGTCACTTTATTAAATTAATTAAATATAAAGTTACCTTTTAATATTTATTTATTTGATAACTTTATAAATAATTAACTTAATACCACTGATTTATTTAATTAAAATAATTAATTAGTCATCCTCATAAAATATTCATTATTTTGGACAACCTAATTAATTTAATTAATTAAATCAAATTGCCTCCAAAATGGGGAAATGACAAGTTCCTTTTCACTCCTCAACTCATTTCTCAGTTGTTCATTATGTAACCTCAAGTTTTTAATTTTCATGTCCTATCTATTTTCTTATTGAGTTGTAATTATCAATTGGTTCATCATATATACTTGATTATTTGTAAGGTTTTATACTTCAAATGATCTCACTTCAAGTTGAGTAGCTATCTATCTTTTATCATATTCAACTATGAGTTTGTCTTGTTGAACTTTCTTCTTTTGCTCTATAACTTCACATAGTCTTACTAATTGGGTTTCATGTTCTCTCTTGAGTCCTTTTTCTTATTTTCTTAGAGTATTATTCTTTTCTAGTAATTATTCTATTGCTTCATCAATTTATCTATCTTTCCTACTATCAAATAGTCCTTTTGTATCAATCTCATTGCATAGTGTGCCATTTTGCTAAATTTCTATCTCTTTCTTTTTTCTTAGTGATTTCCTTAACTCTTCTCTTTCTCCTTCAAGTTGCTTCAATATGATATAGATTTCAATCATGTAGTTCTCAATGATTTTTGCCATCTTGTATTCCTCCATTTCAAAGATCTGATCAACTCAAGTTGTTAAACTTGTTTTAAGAGAACTAAGCTCAGATACCAATTATTGGAAGGATTAATGAGAAACAAGATATTGAGAGGCCGAGGGGGGTAGTGGGGGATGAATCATGGTATTAAAATTTTACATACAAAACCAAATTACTAAATTCATGCCTAATTTATATCATGTATCTAATGTAACATAAACATGTAATGTTGAATTGTAAAACATCACATCCATGAAAAGATTCAACATATACCACAAATGATTTGGTTACCTAGAAACACTTCAATGTGAAGGTAAAACTTGGGTGGGGATGAAACTTACAACTCTCCATTGTTGCAAAAATAAAGTTAACACATTAGGGTTATAATGTTTGACCATAATATATGATCTACCCTATAAGGGATTTGTCGTGTTAAAAGATTTTGAGATTACTAGATCTCACCTTGTAAAAGGATTTTACACTTACAAAAAAATAAGGACTTTGTTAGGAGATTTACATAGATCTATTAGGATCACTTGGTTAAGAGATTTTCCCTGATTCAATCAATTAAATTTATTTGATAACCAGTCCTTAGTTTTCCCTATACAATTATTTTTGATCTCCTTTGTATAATGTCTTGATTTGATCTCTTAATCTGATATCTCAATTATATCCTTCACTGCTTGGATTTCCCTTGTTTTATTTTCTTTCAAACATAGGCTTTCTTTTTTTGGTTTCATTCCTTTCTTCTTTTGATGAACTTCACATTTGCACTAACTTCTATTTCCATCTTTTAGCTCATCACACACACTGATTCTAGATTTAGAATTCTTGTTAAATAGATGATCTTCAAGAGTTTTAGATCTTAATCAACATTTTACATTACATCTCTTATATCATTTTAGTTCTAATATTCTAATTGGTTACATATCTTTTCATGTGGTCATCACTAGAATTCTATAATGATGTATAATATCCAAATTTCCGATCTCTTCAATCATTAAATGTAATTTATAATTTGGTCAATATGATTTGCATAGTTTTTTGTGCAATTACAAACTCAAATGACAAAATTGGTTTTCTCAACATCTAAATATTTTGACACTCGGCCATAACGAACATTCATACTAGCACTTGACTTCTATAAACATGCTTCCCATTGTTGGCTCAACAAAAACTATCTTACGATTGTACTTTTCCTTAACTTTATTAGCTTAGAATATATCTGTGTGCTTGATCTCAACTGTGGTACTCAACAATCTCTAACTTTCTTGGTCATATTTAAAAGTAAACAAGTCCTTGTATACTTGACTTTTACTAGATGACTCTATTGTAGTGATGACCATTCAATATTTCCTAGTAAATGACTAAGTTTTGAAACACTAATGAACAACTTAGGCATAGAGATCAACAAAGTCAAGTGCCAACATGAATGTCAGTTATTACCTAGAGTTAGAAAATTCAAATGTTGAGCAAACTAGTTTGGTCATATGAGTTTGTAATCTCACAAAAACCTATGTGAACCATTTGGTTGACCTTTATATATATTTAATGATTATAGAAATACTTAATATGGAGTTTACACATCTTTATAGGAGGTAATGATTGTTTGAAAATAAAATCAACCAATCATAAAGTGAAAAGGGAAATGCCAAAAAAGATGAATTGTGAACCGTTGATTATGATCTAGAACTTTTAAAGATTACCCATTTAAAAGAGTGTTCTAGCCCTAGGATGAATGACATGTAGAAAATGCACATGTGTCTATGAACAAATGGGTGAATAAGAAAGTGAAAGAGAAAACAAGGATAAAATAGCAAAGGAAAGGCTAAGTTAGAAAGGAGATCAGACAAAGCAATCTAAGATATTATATTGAAACATTAAACAAAGGAGATTCAAAATCAGCTTTTAGAGAAAACTGAGGGTCATGTACGAAATCAATTTTAATAGATTGATTTAGGAAAAATCTCTTAACCTTGTAATCCTAACACATCTGTGTAAATCTTCTAATAGATTCCTTACTTGATTGTAAGTGTAAAATCCTTTAATAGGGTGAGACCTAATAGTCTTAAAGGGTTTTAACAGGACAAACCCCTCACATGGTAGATCATATATTATGATTGAACACTATAACCCTCATAGTTTAACTTTATTGTTACAACATTGAAGATTTATGGTTTCATCCCCATCCCAATTTTACCTTCACATTGAAGTGTTTCTTAGTAACCAAATCATTTGTGTTATGATTTGAATCTTTTCAAGGATGTGATGTTTTCATTTGCATTTCAACATTATATTTTTTATGATAAATATGAGATGTATTAGGTGTGAAATCAATAGTTTGGTTTCTCAAGTTAAGTAAAATTTTAAGATCTTAATTCACCCCCTATCGATATCTTGTTTTCCATTAAATATTTCCAACAATTGGTATTAGAGGCTAGTTCTCTTGGAAGAATTCTAACAACTTGAGAGAATAAGATCTTGGAGATGGAGGAATATCTAATGGGAAAAGTCATTAAGAACCAAATTTTTGAAATCCATATCATATTGCAACAACTTGAAGGGGTGAGATAAGTGTTAAGAAAATAGTTGGAAATTTAGCAAAATGACACACGATACTAGGAAGTTGATATAGAAGGACTATTTGATAGTGGAAAGACTAGTGATAGCAATGCAATAATAGTAGAATTATGGGAGAAGATCAACATTCTAAGAAAAGATGTAAAAGAACTCAAGGGAGAACAAGAAACCCAATTAGTAAGACCATGTGAAGTAATAGAGAAAAAGAAGAAAGAAAATGAAGACAAAATCATGGCTGAAGAACATTAGAGAAATAAGTCAACTAGAATTGAAGAAAGATCATTTGAAGTACAAAAGCTTACAAATAATTAGTTGGATATGATGAACTAGTTGATAATTGTAACTCACTAGGAAAACATGAAGGACTTGGAGATCACAAACTTAAGGTCACAAAATCAACAATTAAGAAAAGAGTTAAGGGCTAAAAATGAACTTTTGAAAATAATGAACAAACCAAGTGACACTATCAAACACTTTGAAGAACTAATGAGGTTTCCTAGATAACCAAGAAATACTTCTAGATGAGGATACAACAAGAAATTTTCATTTATTGAAAAAGGAGAATCGTCAAAGAGTGGAGAACAAAGAATTGTAAAATCCAAAGGCAAACCTACATGTCATCATTTTGGTAAACTTAGACACACAAACAACATGTGAAGAAGCAAGAATGATATGCAAAATTCCAAACCTAAGTTTATTAGTAATTGCTTTAATTGCAAGAAGATAGGACACCAACCATTTGAATACAAAACAAAGAAAAGTGATTCACTCACTATATCTAGGTTTGAAGGATATTTCTATAATTTTAATTATTGTGGATAATATGGACACATTCTAGATAATCACATTAAGAAACATTTAAGAGAAAATTACAAGAAATGGTTATATGGAGAACTAGTTTTCTTTAGTTGTCTTAAAGTTGGACATGTTAGTAGAAACTACAGGACAAGAGCACCATCATCAAAAAATGAAAATTGTAAAGCTAAAGAAAAGGTTTAAGTGAATAAAACATGGAAAGAAATAGTGTAAGCTAGAAGCAGTTGATCAAGGAAAGATGGGATCACTCCATCCAATTGATCAAGTGATCAGACCACAACTAACTAAGAGAAGAAGGTAAGCAAGAATTGTATATTCAATGATATATCTTAAATAAATTCCTAACATAGATGTGCTAAAAGTTCATATCTACATAAGAAAATATGCATCAAGAACATGTATATATATATATATATATATATATATATATATAGAGAGAGAGAGAGAGAGAGAGAGAGAGAGAGAGAGAGAGAGAGAAGTGAAATAGAATTATTTGCAACATGAAGTACCAACCAATAGTCTATATTGATCGAGCAATGTAGTATAGACTAAGTGATTGATTGAAGTGATGTGCTGACCAAATTAATTTCTATTAGCTATATAAGGTTAAAAAAATTGAGTATTTGTAGGTAAGCATGGAGACTGAGCCAACTTTCATACATCTACTAAGTATAAAGACATTTATTATAGACCTAAAATGGAAAATTAAAGGTATTTATCGAATTTGGGCATATATTTACCAAGCAATTTTAGAGTTCAAAAGTCATTCAAAAGTGAACAAGGAGAATTTAGCAATGAAGAAATCAAATCATAGTGAACAATTGACAAATGTGATAAAGTGAGTAAGTGCTACTATCAGTGTTGAGTTAATTTTTTTTTGAGGTTATCAGAAAATAATCTATTTTTCAAAACACCCTACATTGAAATGGCATCAGTAAATGATATGTTGAAATAGATTAACACTCGAATTGTGAGGAATGACTAATGTCCCACATCAAATTTTAGTAATATTATAAATTTTGAGGAGACTAAAAATGATATTGGCACCCTCTCATCAATTGCATTTAGAGTTTTGACACTACAAAATGTGAGTTTCTATTACGTGTATAAAATAGGAGAAATTAGAGATTTCAAGATAAGAGCATCTTATGAAAAATCTATGTCGCAATGGAGTACTAAAGGATGAATACAAGATTGTTGCTAATAAAGGGCTTACTCATGCCCTATCTATAAGGTGTTTTCAAATTAGAACAAAAAAGATGATTTGCATATACTTATTTGATGGGAACTATACCCTATATTTTTTACAGTTAAAAAAGTGACTTCAAAATTAAAGAAAATGAATAAATTCTTACTCAAAAGATAGGCATAAAACTCATCCAATTCTACACATTTCATCAGTTTACATCATCTTCAAGTTCTAAACACAAATATCTTTTTTTTTGTCATTAATGTTGAACTTTCACATTCTAATATCTTGTTCGTTTCTAAAAGGTAACATAGGTTTGTGGCTTTCACCCACAACAACAATGACTACACTTTTATCAAAAGGTGTTGATGCAAATCCTGAGCCATTTGAGACATATGACATAGTAAAGGATTGAATGAATGTAGAGTCAAGTGAACCCAAGAAAAAAAAGAAAATGAAGAAGATAAGTATTAAGGACAAGGAAGAAGATGAGGAATAAGGATGACAACATACAACTGGAGCCAAAGAAGGAAAAGGTAAAGAGCTATTAGCTACTGAGCCTAAGGAAAATAAGACAAATAAAGTGATAATTATTGACCCCAAGGTCAAAGTTAATCTCAAGATAGGTATTTAGAAGGTTGCTATACCTCAGGAACCTGAAAGGAAAATTATAACTAGATCAAGGACAACCTAGCCTCTTGTTGTCAAAACTAAAGGAAGTCAAGTGAAGAGGAAATAGGATAGTGCACCAAAGTGAAACATTCCTAAAAGGCTGGAGAGAAAATTAGTTGTAGATGAGGAGTAAGAATATGATGAAGAGACTAAGTCTAATGATTTGAGTAAATTGTAGATTGTATTGAGACCATCTCTCACAATTATTATAAGGTATGCCAAAAAATTACTAAACAAGCAAGCTTGATAGGATTCAAAGAAATTAATTTTGATTCCTTAAATAAAGAAGATCAAGAAAAACTTGAAAAAACTTTTATATAAATAGTGATACTATAATTTAAGACTACAACTATAGAGTTGGGAAAATGCATTCCAGAGAATTTGTACATCAAGGTTGATGCTAAGTGAAAGTGGGCATTATCTATTAAGAGACATAATAGGGAGACCACCTTAGCAAAGAGAATGCCAAATTAAGGGAAGACACACATGTATATTACCCTAAAATATTTTGTGAAGAAATTCATGACAATAAAAAGGCCATATAAAATTTTAATTATTAGAGCTCGTAAAGTTGAGCAAGAGAGTATCAATGTATGGAGAGAAGCATTTGAATTTCTTAATCCATGAGTTAATA
The DNA here is from genome assembly GCA_028749045.1 of Cupressus sempervirens. Classification (NCBI taxonomy): domain Eukaryota; kingdom Viridiplantae; phylum Streptophyta; class Pinopsida; order Cupressales; family Cupressaceae; genus Cupressus; species Cupressus sempervirens. The sequence continues at coordinate 723,431,719 of CM053792.1, forward strand.
AAGGTGATGAAGAGGTTGAGGAAGAAGGTGTTGAATTCAATAAATAAGAAAAGGATGATGCATAAGAAGTTGCAAAACTCACTGAGGAAATTTGGAAACTCATAGAAGGGTGTGAACAGTAAGATTTTGTCACCATTGAATAGATTCTTGATTCATCATCACTTGATCAAAATGTGTTAATAGAAGAAGACCTGTAAAATGTTGAGCCTATTACATCTCTACCTAGCACTAATCTAGTATTGTTACAAATCATAGATTATCCAAGGATTAAAAGTGCAAAGAGTAATAGTTCAGAGGTTACAATACTTATTGAGGATATAAGTGCCAAGAAACAAGGCAATTCTAAAATTGTGTTTCTATAACTTACTTGTATGCCTATGTCTCAGATAGATATGAAGATTGGAGAGGGTGAGAAAACAATGTTAGTAGAAGAAAATGATAAATCAAAAGAGTAAGAAGCTACACATCTTCTTATACAATTGTTGAGTACAAATCCATTGACACCATTTACTGGAACACCTAAACAATAGGTGATACCTACTTAAGAGGAGAAACATGTATCTAGATCAACTGAGAAGGGTAAAAAATTGGAGATATCACAACCTAGTGATTGAAACCCACAATCTTATACTATGAATCAATTTGAAGAGATGGAAGATGAGTCATTAAGTTTGTATGATTTAATTACTTTACCCATGTATGAATTAAACAATTTGACATTGGAGAAAATGTACGATTTTCAAATTTTGTTGAGCTAGAAAGAAAAGCAAGAAAAACAAAGGAGATAGCACAAAAATAAACATGTATTTCATATTGTTAAAGATATTTTTATAGATTCATTTGGCATAACTATCTTGAACAATGAACATCAAATTTAGGATTAGTTAATGTATATAATTGACAAGCTTCAATAAGAAGACATTGAGACCAATGACAAATTGATTCAATGGTATAAGAGAATTTATTTGAACACAAAGTTTTGGAGAAAGTCTCTTGAGAACTTGTACATAGACAAATAGAGCTTTCTAATTTAGTCGCATAGCTATAAGTAATTTCAAAGACTATTCATACCTTGTATATGAAGCTTTGTGGTGTTGAGTTCTTCACATTTGGAGAATCAATTATCTATTGATATAATACATGTTGAAATGAGGGCATGTATAGTTTAATAGGGAAAGAATGCAAGTTTGATCTCACCCTCATACAATAAGTTAACATCTAGATAACTAAGGTTAGGCGAGCTCGTATCTCAAGTTAATCACATGAAGAATAAAATATTGTAAATATAAGGTAGGCTAGGTTACTAAGAGGGGAGGGGTGGATCGAGAACATATAAAACTTTATCTTATTTACCAAATAATCCTTCATGTATTATTTTGATCTAATTGCATGCATGAAAGAATGAAAGAAATAAAACATTCATAACACTTTGACATAAGATATGGTGACCCAGAAACCTTCCAAATAGAAAGTAAGACTAGGTTGGGGATGATACCCACAAGCTTTAGTGCTACAATATAAAGTTAACTTGTTAAGGCTTATAATTGACCACTTCTGGTGATCTTCCTTGTTAGGAGCAATAAGGACTATCAGGTCACCTTTTTAAAGGTTTTACAAACATAAAATGATGTATGCACACTATTAGGAAATTTAGAAAAAGACTATTAAGTCCACCTGGTTAAAGGATTGAACTGATATACTTGTTACGATGAATCACTGGTTGATCTTTGATCTACAACTCTAATTTTCTAATTGAGATTCTTTGTATTATAATGATCACCTGACTATGATAAATAAATATGTGTTATCCCTTGTACTACTTGTAGCCTTCTTTAATTCATAGTCATATAATTCTTATTCTTCTTATCATACATATTTGGATATGATACAATGAATTACACATATACCAATCCAACTCATTATCTTCTAGACTCGGCTACAATACCATATTCATTATAGTTCACAAAGTCAGCCCAATTGTTGCAACTCAATTTTTGAAGAGAAACTCAATAATGTTTAGATACATAGAAAATACTATCAATGCTTAGAAAAATTTGGCACTCAATTAAACTGAAATCTTGGTCCATACTAATCACTTCCAAGTAGCTTGAACTCAGTCATCATTGTGTTGCTTGATGAACATTGAGAAACTTGGTAACTACTAAATCACTTGGTTGACATTGCAGGACTTTGTCAACACTAGATTCACTGAGTTAACATTACAAGCTTGGTAGACACTATAAAGCTTGGTTAATAGTGAACTTTTCATCACTTCCAGAGAATAGCTGAGTAGACACTACTACAATTAGGCTACACTGCAAAATGTCTCTGATGCTTGGCAGATATTAAGTAGCTTGGCATGAACTGTAAACTATCTAATTATCTTGATAGTAAATCAAATACTTAGTTAATACTACTAGATTAATGATAAGATCAATAGTAACTATAGAGCTTGGTAGAAATGCAACCAGTTGACTAAGTGTTGACTAACTAATAGACAAATTTGACCTTAATGTCAACAATCTCCCCCTTTAGTGTTAGTGACAAAAACACTTATCAAACCAAAAATTTGAATACTCAAAATTACAAGTCAAAAACTTTCTTATCACCATTATGTGTCTTCAACGTGGTTTTTTCTTGCTATAGTTGTAGCTCGGTAACATACTCTATTTTTTTTATTTCTCAAAAAAAAAATTGTAGAGACATTTTCTTCTTATTTTTTCATGTATTTGCATCATACTATACTACTCCCCCACACACATATATCTCTCCTATATACATACATTTGGAGTATAGTATACTTCTTCTTTATATATACACTTCTCCTCCTTTTATAGTGAACATATTTTATCCTCCCCCTTTTTGACATAAATGTCAAAGGCGTATAATATCTATAAGTTAATACAAAAATGTGACAAGAAATCAAAATGTACCTCCAAAATTAGTACCATAGTCTTGTTCCCTTTTTCATTTAATACCATACTTGCATACAAGGCTATCTGAACATACATTGATAATTCCATCATGTGGTCAGCTATGGAGAAGTTGTTATCATGGAAGAATCGTGCTCTAAATTTTTGCAAGTGTGGCCTAGTTCTGGCTTCTTCCCTTAATTATTTTCTCCATAGATTTTGTTAGATATATGATCCTTGTGTAATGTGTAAAACTATAATTTAGATCAAGTGACAGTAGGTGTTTACTTGCCTTCATATTCTCATCTATCTTCGACAATTTATCCTTGATCTCATTTGTGAAGATAAATGTGTCACTTAGTTTGACAAAAAATGAAACAACATCACTGACATATTTTTCCAGTATAGCAAGAATGTTAGACAATTTTTCTTGTTTTATTACAATCTTTAGTGCAACTTTCTCTAACAAATTGTTTTCAAATTTTCTTTTAGCTCTTTGTAGAAATTTTTCTTGTCTATCCAAATCTTCATTATATTTATGGATTATTTCAACTAATTGTTCTAGAATAGGTTGTTTTATATCAACCTTAATACTTAGAGTATCAACAAATATGCTCTTTATGTCCTAAAGGACTTTCTTTTTCTTTTTCTTTTCTTCTCTAAGTTGTTGTGGCTTAGCTCTTTTCCTTAATAGTTCACCAAGGGTATCCATTTAATTAGGAGTGAGGATAGAGATTTCTTAATTTAGAATAAAAATGTCCTCATCCAAATCCATTTCTTCCTCTTCTTCTTTACCCTTAACTTTTAGAATGGTAGAAACAATTTCTTTACAATTATTTAGAACTTTAGTTGTCAGTTGAGACTAAGTCTCAACTATAATTATACTAGCTATGGATACACTCATAATAGAAAAAACTATAGAAACAAATGGAATAACAATAAATGTAGAAATAGCACTGATAATAGGAATACTTTCTTGTTTCTCAATCAAGCCTAATGATGGAGGAACTTCTTTCTCAACAGATGAAATGTTGGGCACTTTAGTTAGTGAAATACTTGGTAGTATAGATCCGAAGATTGGTTGGGTTCTTGGTGTAGTAGTAATAACCACAACCAACTCTATAGGAGCCTTCTCTAAGCCTAATTACACTAAGGCATTTCTTGGAGAGTGAGGAAATGAGGTCATGGACAATGTTGAAATCTTCTCTGCATCAGTTTCCTCAATGCTCTATATTTCTGGAAGACTTTCCTCGGTGGCTTTCCATCCTTCATCCTCATAAAAAAGATCAACATCATATATTTCATCATTTCTTATTTCTACTTCATTTTTAGCATCCTCATCTTCACCATCCTTGTCATCAACATGCACCACAAAGTCACTAGGTGAGTGCAACCCATAGATGTTCTTCCATGTGGTAGAAGTAGATTGTACCACATATTCAATATCCTTAATCAAAATCATACAAGTATAAAATTTGAGAGTGAGCATCATCTCATTCTACTTCAAGGATTCCTTTATCTCTTTCTCACTGAGTGCCAACATAAATGCTAGTCATGACCAAGTGTCAGAACATTCAGATGCTGAGAAAACTAGTTTTGTTATGAGTCTATAATTGCAAAGAAACCTATGTAAACTTTCTTTTGGCCAACTTATATATATATTTAGTGATTGTAGAAATAGTTAAGATGGATTTTATCCATCTTTATAGGACACAATGATCCCAAAGAAAGAAAATCAACCAATTAGAAAATTAAAAGTGAAACAACAAAAGAGATGAATTGTGCAACATTAATTATGATCCGTGATTTTCAAATATTATCTAATTAAAAGAGTGTTTTAAGCCTAGGATTAGTGTGTTAATGAGTGCATGAATGCACAAGTGAAGGAGGAAACAAGGGTAGAACATGCAAGAAAAGCCAAGTTTGAAAGGAGAAACAACTTTGTACTTTTACGCATGTAAATCTCCTAAAAGAGTCCTTTCTTGATTGTAAGTGTAAAATGATTTAACAAGGTGAGACATAATAGTCTTGAATCTTTTAATAGGTCATACCCCTCATAGGGTAGATCATATATTATGATCAAACATTGTAATCCTAACAAGTTAACTTTATTATTGCAGTAGTGAAGATTTTTGGGTTTCATCTCGGCCCCAATTTTACCTTCACATCAAAGTGTTTCTAGTTAACCAAATCATTTGTGTTATGCATTGTCTCTTTTCACGGATGTGATGTTTTCAATTACATTTTTGAATTATAGTTTTGATGATAGATATGAGATGTAATAGGTGTGAAATCAATAGTTTGGTTTTGCAAGTAAAAGTTTAAGGTCCTGATTCACCCCCCCTCCCCCCCTCCACTTCCCCCCTTCTCTTAGTATCTCATTTCTCATTAAGTCTTTCCAGCAATAGTCACAAGTATGAAAATTTCATTCAAATGTGAATAAAAATTAATAACTATCATAGCTAGAAGGTTTAATGACAAAATTCCAAGATCACTACCAAAATCTGATCATAACAAAAAAATTTCAAAGTATTCATCATATTTTAACATCGATGACAATTTGTCATTTATAAGGTTAATTTAAAGCTAAGAAATGATTCTTTTTTTAAACATTTAACCTGACTATGAGCATTTACTCTCCATATACTTCGTTAAATAGAGAAAGTGGAAAAGTGGAAAACTCTAAGATAAAAATAGAAATGTTTAATAGAAGTATTTAAGTCTGACTAATTTGAAGAATATTGTAATAATTTATACTTTCTCTTTATTGAATGAAACTAGGCCCTAGCATGTTTTCTCAAATATTTTCTAAAATTTTCAATTATGTTTCCCCTTTAGGGAATGTTCTCTCATGAAGTAATTAGCTCACAATAAAACAAGTTTTTATTTAATGAAAAATAAATATAAGCAATGAAGAAACAATTTGCACAAGGAAATAATTCTATCACACCAACCATGAGGGACTAAGAACAATCTGGAAATTGTAAATGTAAGTTGTAAATAGAGGACTAAAAGTGAAATAAATGACATACAATATATCTACACTACACCACCAATGAAGATGGTTTTGCACAAGAAAATGGACAATACATACACAAGTGAGGTGATTTTGAACTATAGTCGACAAAGACCTTGACTAGAAAATCAATAAAAAAGAATGCATAAGGGTAGGAGAAACTTCCACCAGTATTAAATTTTATTATAAATCTTAAGATCCTTCATCTATATATTTATTCTATGAGATTTCCACAAACAAAACAACATTAACCCATAAGTCATTAATATCCATTATTGCAAATTCTTTGATATCATTTTTTAATTTCATGAAAACAAAAATTATAGCCCACTTATGAATCCATACACACATAATATATATATGACCAAAATATGCTTACCACATGAAGCCTGCTACTGCTAAATATTTGATATGTTGTAGTTGCCAAGTTTTGTAGTTCCTACTTCTATTGCAAAGATATTAAATCGCATTTTTCCTTCAACTTGATAGTTTGATTGCCAAATTTTGCAATTACAAGGAAGCATGTGAAGTTATCCTATAGAATGGCATGCATCACACCCACAATCCATGTTTCTAGATAGTAAGAAAGATAATAGGAATCGATGTCATAATTTGAACCAAATATTTTCCTAATGTTTGATATTAATTCTAATTAACAAACCTACCATAGATTTCAGCCAGCCAACCTTATCTTCCTTTGATAGAGATGTTGTTTTGCACTAGCCTTTGAGTTACATAATATAAATTTCCTATGAATTATAAATATTTTTAATGCCTGTTGAGCATTTGCACAATGACAATGGCATAAATTTGTATGAATTTCTCTATTGAATAGTTGATCAAATTAACCAACTCCAAGGTTTCAGATAGTTCTGTTTCAACCTACTAGATAGCTCAAATTAAGATAAATGTGTCTTCTTAATCCAATTGTTTGTCCTATCCAATTCTTCTCCTATATATATAGATAATTTTTGTATCACTGGCCCTTTATTTTTTATCATGTCTTTAGATCATTAGTCAAAATGAATCCTATTGGAAGGATTATTGCAAAACAAGATACTCAGAGGTGGGGAGGTGAATCAGGATTTCAAACTTTAACTTCAAAACCAAATTTATGAATTCACACCTAATCCATCTCATACCTAATATCTAACACTAAAACTCTAATGCTAAAACATAAGCTAAATACATCACATCCATGAAAGATTCAACACATAACACAATGATTTGGTAACCTAGGAACACTTTAATGTGAAGCTTAAATGGTGGTGGGGATGGAACACACAAATCTTCACTATTAAAATAATAAAGTTAACATGTTAGGGTTATAATGTTTGATCATAATATATGATATACACTTTAAGGGGTCAGCCCTATTAAAAGCTTCAAGGTTGTTAAGTCCTACCATGTTAAAGGATTTCTCACTTATAATTAAGTAAGGACTCTGTTAAGAGGTTTACATAGACTTGTTAGGATCACTCGATTAAGATATTTTCCTTGATTCAAAATTGAGTTAGTACTTGGCCCTTGGTTTTCTTTGCAAGATGATTTTATATCTCCTCTATACAATCTATGCTATTGATCTCTCAGTCTAATATCTCCTTTCAATCCTTCACTAGTTCAATTTTGCTTATCTGAACTAATTCCAGACTTAGCCCTCCTTTCTCTATTATGTCCTTTGTTAACTTCTTCTCATCACACAGATGCTTACATTCTCATTATTTTATTTTAGGGTCAGAATCCTCTTTAGATAAATGTTATGTAAAAGTTCTAGATCTTGATTGACAATTTATAATTTATCATCTTTTGTCATTTCTATCTGATTTAATGATTGGTTGAATTTCATTCCTTGAGATCATTTCCTTCTATGATTATGTGTAATCTTTTTCTTAATTGTATTTATGAACATTAAGTCTCATATGGAAATCAACAAAAATGGTTTACATATTTGTTTGTACAATTAAAAACTTGTATGTTAAAACTAACCTTCTCATCATTTGAATGTGCTTACATTCGGTCATTAGTCACATTCATACTAGCACTCATCCTCTAAATGCATGTGCTTCTCTGTTTGGTGAGAAAATACTATCTTCTCAATTTACTCAGTCTCTACTAAATTAACTTAGTTTTTTTATATGATCAACTGCCAATGGGATGCTTAGAATTCATCATGTTATGTAAAATAAATAAGTTCTTAATTATGCCTGACCTTTACTAGATGACACAGTCATAATGATGATCGTTCATCCTTGCCTAGTAATTGAATAAGTGTTTGGACACTATTAGTCAACATAGGCTTAGAGATCAACAATCTTCCCATTTGATATAAGTGGAAAAAAAACTTTGTGATGCATATTCATTACTCATTACATTCAAAAAATTAGTACTCCCCTTGAGATGATAATCTAAATCTATAAAATCTAGATGTTTTGATGTCTTTGACTTTTGGTTGTACTTCTTCATTATCTTGCTCATTTTCCCTTTGTCAAAATGAATACTACCCCTTATTTTCCTTTCTTATATCATCCTTAATTTTTTCACTAATTGCTTGGGACTATTGGGGTTAGGTGGTTCTTATCAAATAATTTATTATGTCTTGCCAGAATGTCTACATAGCCTTTACTCCACTATTCCTATATCTTCTCCAAAACTTGAAACTATATTTCTGGCTTGATAGTTCGATCTATGAAACCTTCAATGTGTGCAAAATGAGTATCTTTCTTCAAAATATTATGTACAATAGATAATTCTTCTTGAATAATTTCTAATTGGGGTAATAGTTGGATTTGGATTAAGAACAATTTGTTTATGATCTCATTGTCCCTAGCCATGAGCTCAGCTATCCTTTGTTTACCAGTTGTTGGCTTATTATATGAGAGGGAACTTGAACTTGGATTATTTCCCAATGAAATTTCACTTTGCCTCATATCTAAATTCAATAAATCAATAGAGCATTGATTTTCCAATGTAAAAACATCAACTTCACTCAGCTTCATATATAATGAATGAATGGTCTTAAAAAAATTGTCTAGCTGTGTGACAACTTTGGAAGCTCTACTTGTCTATGTACAAGTTCCTAAGAGACTTTCACCAAAAATTTGCATTAAAATTTTCTTTTAGACCACTAGATGAGTTTATCATTGGTCTCTACATCCTATGCCTAATTCTATCAACTATATATACTAATTGGTCCAAAATTGGATCTGACCATCTATGTCAGTTATGCCAAATGCATCCACAAAAATGTCTCTAATAGTGTGTAGTACCTATTTCTTTGTATGCTCTATCCTTAGATATTCTTGTTTGACCTTATGACTCAACAAGGTTTTTAGTTCCTACATCTATTCAAGTGTCAAATTATTTAAGTCATACATTGGTAAAGTGATTACCTCATCTAGACTAACCGACTCACCATGCAGTTCATTTATCTGAGTCAAAACTTGAAATATGGGAGTTGTATCATTGTTTAGGTGTCATCTCCTTAGTAGGTGTCACTTTTTTTTTATGTGTTCTCTCCAATGATACTGTAGGCTTGGAACTTGGCAACTATATAAGAGCTAATGAACTCTCTTTTTCCCCTTGGTGTTAACTATTCTACTTCCATCTCGTGCTCTTATCCTCTTCTTTTCTATCTTGTTTATGACAAATAGGCATACAAGTTAATTGTGAAAACATAATTATTGCCTTTCCTTTTTTCTCAACACTTGTATCCATTGGTGTTGATGTTACCTCTAATTTTTCAACCTTTGTAGTCTCAATCTTTGGATAATCTACCACTTATAACAAAACTAGATTTGTACAAGGTAGATTTGCATCTAAAATGAGATATTATATATATATTTCTCAGTGACAACATTTATGATCTCTAGAGGTGTGTTAGATATATCTTTTAAAGTAACAACCTCCTATTGTTTACATTGATGCATTAGGTGCTTATTCTCTTCAATTAATTTAGAAACCTCTTCCTTGTATGCATCCTAAAATTCAATTGCATCTCTTCCTTCTCTAAGCTCCACTATTGGATTAATCACTCCAAATACCTCTTTCCACACCTTGATGTTGTCCTACTCAACATCATGAGCCTTATTCTTCAAAAAATTGTATGACCTATCTCTTGGTATAAACTTCTTCACCAAATATTTAAGGGCTATACACATTTGTGTCTTCCCCAAATCTGGCATAGCTTGTACCAATATTGTTTCTTGTATTTTCTTCTTTGTGGATAGTTCCCACTTATATTTGGCATCTATAAATTTTTACAAACCTTTAGGAATTCATCTCCCAATTTGAAGGGTGTACATCTAAATTTGGTAATCATATCTGTCATTACTTCTTCAAGTTTTGTTTGATCATCATTATTCAAAGAATCCTAGTTAAAATCTTTAAATCCTACAAAAAAGTTTGATTCTCTAGCCTTGTCACATACCTAAAGTAAAATCATTGGAGGGAGTCCCTTTACAATTTTATGGGGACACAACCCAAGCACAGAATGGATACAACAGGAAAGGGAAATTTTATTAACTTTTTAAATAAGCTAATACATTAAGTATAGAGAAAATAGACTTCAAAACATGTCATATGGGCTTACAATAGCATAAATCTAGAGATAAATTCTTCTCCCAGTAACTTCTCTCAAACTCCACTCCTAATTGCCTTTTACAATGCCAAAAATGTTCTTAAATAGACCCTGGAGGGTTAAGGATTAGGAATACATTCTAGAAAGTGCTAGTTGGAATCCATCAACCAAATAGAAGGTTCTAGAAGTCACATTAGAAGTCGGCACAAAATTAGAAGAATCCAAAAATGGTAACCGAACTTTTGGGAGGCATAACTTTTGAATTGTAGCTTCGATTGATGAATCGTTTACATTTTTGGAAAGCTCTCAAAGCGCTCTATAGCCCTGTGGAGAGCTTTGATCGTCCCCCATTTTTGGCCCTATTCAAGGTCATTTAATGCCCCTAACCTGACTTTGAAGCATTCTTAGGAGGTCTCCAAAAATTGAAAAACTATGATAAATTTCAAACCATGGGGCCTTTTGACCTGATTCTTTTTTTGGAATGCTCTAAATTACAATTACAATCATCCAACCAATTTACACCTTCTAGTTCACCAAAATGATGGCTCAATTACATACTCCTATTTTTTTGACATTTACATGTATCCCAAGGTGTTCAAATATTCTATCCTAGAACATTGATAGTGGAACTATGAGAGTTGGAACCTTTATTTGACCCAAATGGGTATCCAAAAATGAAAACACATGAAATAGAAACTAAGTCTAAGTACATTTTTTTTGATGACACAAGATTGCTCTTATGCCTCTGGATGCTCTTGCATCACAATTTATAATTTTCTAAGTTCATATGACTTGGTCTCTTCATCACCTTCCTCCTCGTATTCAATGATCAATTTTCTCCTTGGCATTCCTTGGCATGTCTTATATACTCTTCTATGATGAGATGATTGGTCTCTTCTTTAATGAACTTCCTTTAGTCATTCAACTTGTCAACTAAACTATCTTAGATCTTCTAATGATTTTTACTCTGGGCTTCTAAAGTGTGGCAACTTTCTTCACCTCTATACTAAGATCATCTTTAACTTTAGGCTCAACATTTATAACCTTTCTCTTCTTTGTTTCCTTGGGCTCAACAATTAAAACTTCTTTTCCTTTTCCTTCCTTAGCTTCAAGAGATTGTTTTGATCCTACCCATTCTTCATTCTTCTTTTCCTCGCCACTCTTTCTCTTTCTTTTCTACTTGGCCTTATGAGTGATGTATTTTGTATTTAACTCTACTATTATTATTTCACATGTGCCAAATTTCTCAACATTCACATCACCATCTTCTATCAAAAGAGTAGTTATTGGTATTGTGACCTCATCAACATTTACTTCATAAGGCATAGGCCTTAACCATGCAATTCTTGGTATTACTACCCGAACATGTACAAAATATGTTTCTACTACAAAACATACTTCGTCATAATACTTATTAATGATCGACTTAGATATTTTCATTCCTTTTTTCATTTTTCTTTTGATTAAGTGATAGAAACTCTTAGTGTAAACTAAGTGTTCCCATGTTAACCAAGTTACATTAGTATTTCAGTTTCAATAGAGTTTTTTATTTGAATTGTAATGACATCTTAAAGGATCTTGGATTTTTTTTGTGGTAACTAATTCAACCCTCCCCTCTCAGTTACTCCTCTTATATTTCCAATAATTAGTATTAGAGATTTTGGTGCTTGTAGAGAAGGTCTCAAGGACCTAAGCTAAAGATCAAGATGTCTTATAGACAAGAGATTCCTAAGTTAAACAGAGATAACTTCCAAGCATGGTAGCAAATCATGAAGCTCCATTTGGAGCCTATTGGTGACATAGGTCTAAAATATTCAGAGAACAAATATGTGGCACCTACTAGAACTTTGACTATGGATCAAATTGTGGAAAAGAAGAATTATAACATAATGATCATTTACATTTCTTTCACTCTCAATTTTGTTGAATTTGATGAATTCAAATATTGTCCTACTACTCATGAAATGTGGAACAAGCTATAAGATATCTATGGAGGTGATGACAATGTAAGGAGAGCTAAGGAAGAAAGTCATAGAGGCTAGTTTGATCAAATGAAGGTGAAAGAAAATGAGAACATTTCATAGTATAGTCAACAAATAAAAGGTATTTTAAGTGCAATTAGAGCCTTAGGTGGGAATATTGATGTTGTAATAGTGGTCAAGAAAGGTACTCAGAACTCTTCTTCCTATTTATGCAATTAGAGTGTCAAATTTTGAAGAAATGAGATGTGGTCCTAAGAATGATATAACTTTGGATGCACTAGTGGGAAGGTTGATAGCTTTTGAGTTAGATAACTTTGATAATTATGCTCCTAACTCTAGTAACATTGAGTCAGAATTTCAAGCCAAATGATTATTGAAAAAGAAAGCTATGAAATCTAAAAGAAAAAGGTCTGATAGTGAAGATGAAGATGGTTCTAATGATGATCTTGAAGTCATTGAAGCATTTATTTTAATAAGATTTCCCGAAGGTAAAGGAAAGTACAAAGGAAAAATTCATGTGATTTTCTTTTCTTGTGAAGAAGTTGGTCACATTGCTACAAGGTGTCCAAACAAAGAAGGCAAAGAAGAAAAGAAGCACGAAAATTACAAAGGAAAGAAAGTTTTCAAAAGATATAAAGACTGCAAAGATAAAGGTAAGAAATCTTGCTACATGGCTAAAGATTCTAATAGTAGTGATGAAGATGAAATGGTTTGCATTGTTGTTAAGGATGAATTAGATGATGAAAATGATAAGATAATCCTCATATCTCATGTTAGTAAAAATGATACATAGATTATAGATAATGGTTTTTCTCACCACATGGTTGATGATAAATATAAATTTGAGCACTTGGAACAGTGTGATTATGAGAGTGTTAGATTTGAAAATTAGGAACCTTGTTATGTGAAAGGAAAAGGTTGTATTCTACTAACTAATTAAGTCGGATGTGACAATTCTTATTTGGTTGAAGGACTGAAACATACTCTACTTAGTGTGGAAAATTTGAATAACATTGGATTGAAGATAGAAATCATGAATATGAAAGCCAAGCTATTGGATGGAAAAATAAATATAGTTAGGACTGGAAAGAAAACAATAGATAATATATTCTACCTAGATCTAACTAAAAATTCATGTTTCATAGCACGAGTAAAAGAAAGTTGATTATGGCATAAAAAGTTGTGTCTTGTCAATTTTGATAACTTGGTCAACATAAGAAAGAATAAAAGGGTTAGAGGCATTCCAAGCCTAAAGAAATCTAACATGGACATGTGCAAAAGTTGTCAAATTGGAAAGATGGGAAAGACAACTTTCAAAAGCAAGAATTATCATTCTCAAGAAGTCTTAGAGCTAGTTCATATAGACCTTTGTGGACCTATTAGCATACAAAGCTACATTGAAGATAAGTAATTTATTTTGTTTTTTTATTCTTATTCTAGGATGATGACAATTTTGTATTTAGAGGATAAATCAAAAGCTTTTCAAAAGTTCAAATGGTTTCTGGATAAAGTTGAGAAAGAAACATGAAAGAAACTAAAATGTTTAAGGTCATATAGAGGAGGTGAATTCATCTCAAATGAATTCAATGAATTTTGTAATAAAAGGCAAATTAAAAGACACATATATGCAACTCATACACCTTATCATAATGGCATAGCAAAGAGAAGGAATAGATAAATTATGAATTGTGCATGGACACTAATAATAGAAAATAATGTTGCTATCAAATACTAGAAGGAAGCAATCAACACAATAGTTCATACCTTCAATTAAGTTCAACTGAAGAAAGACTTAGATCAATCACCTTATGAATTATGGTATGGTTAAAACCTAATGTTTGTTATTTCAAAGTATTTGGAAGAAAATATTATATCTTGAAGGAGTCAAGAAAAGAAAAATTTGACGTGAAAAGTGATGAAGGCAAATTCTTGGGATACTCTAATAAGAGAAAAGCATACAAATGTTTGAATATATCTACTCACAAAGTTATAGAAAGTGCACATGTAAAGATTGATGAATTTGTAGAAGAGTGTGAAGAACAAAGTGGAAACGAACCTAAAAACTATAGAAACTTTGTTTACTATGAACTTGATACTTAACCTGAAGTTGAAGAAAATCAGCAATCTTCACCACCCAAGTCCCCAAAATCCCCAATTCAACCTACATTGCAATCAGTGCAAATCGAGTCATAATTTGAAGGACCCAAGTTGTTTCAACTAGTGCAAACTAAGTCATCTGATAGACCCAAGTCATAGTCAATAGGACCCAAGCATGATTTAGAAGATCATTCTGAACCAAGTGAATTCAGAAAGGAGCCTAGACTTTTTTAATATCTTAGAAGGCATCATGCACTCAAGAAAATAATTGGAGATTAGTCAAAAGGAATAATGACATGGAACAAATTAAAAGGAACATATATTCTTACTAAGTTGGAACCTAGAACTATTAAAGATGCATTAGAAAATCAAATTTTGATTGAGGAAATAAATAAAGAGATTGATTAGGTTCAAAGGAACAAAACTTTGACTTTTGTTCCTAGACACAAGGACAAGAATTTAATTGGCACACAATGGGTATTCATAAATAAGTTGAATGAAAATGGATAGTTTTCAAGGAACAAAGCAAGGTTTGTTTTCAATGTTTATGCTCAAGAAAAGGGTATTGATTATAGAGGGACATTTTCTCCTATTGCTAGACTAGAAGGTGTTAGAACACTACTTTCATATACAAAAAAAAAAGGATTCAAAGTATATTAGATTGATATGAAATGAACATTCTTGAGTGGAATCTTAGAAGAGGAAGTCTACGTTGCACAACTAGAAGGTTTCATTGATCCTAGCAAAATGGATATGGTTTGAAAATTATGCAAAGCCTTGTGTAGTCTCAAACAAGCCCCCATAGCTAGTATGAAGGATTAAATAATTATCTCATAAAGATTGGTTGTCAAATGACTAATGATAACAAAATCCAATATATCAAAGAAGGGCTAGATAAGAAGATAGTGTTGGTAGAAATATTTGTGGATGATACATTATTTATCCAAAATGATGACTTGTGTAAATATTTTTCTATGGAAATGAGTAAGGAATCTAAAATGTCAATGTTTGGAGAGGTTAAATTCTTTTTTGGCTTGCAAATTCAATAGATGAAGGATGGTATCTATATTATTCAATCAAAATACATCAAGGAGATATTGAAGAAATTTAGAATGAAAGATTCTAGACCAATTGGAACATCTATGTCTACTAGACATAAGATTTCCAAAATGATGATGCCAAGGAAGTACATCAAACTACATATAGATCAATGATTGGAAAACTCTAGTATGTAGTGCACACAAGATCTAATATTATAGTATTAGTTGATATGGTGGCTAGATTCTCAACTAATCCTAAAGAAAATCATATGATTGAAATAAAAAGAATCACGTGATATTTGAAAGATACTGATGATTATGGTTTGTGGTATAAGAAAGTAGGTAACTTTGAATTGAAAGCATTCACTAGTGCAGATTGGGAAGGAAGTGTTGATGACATCAAAAGAACTAGTGATGGAGCATTCTTTAATGGAAAGAGGTTAGTATTTTGGACAAGAAAGAAGAAAAATTATCTCCTAATCCACAACAAAAGTAAAATATGTTGCAGCAATAGTCAATTGTTCCAACATTATTTGGTTTAAATAACTATTGTTAGGTATGAAGGAGGAGATAAAGGACCCAATTTTTATCTTCTATAATAAAACCAATGCAATAAATATATCCAAGAATCTAGTGATACATACCAAGAACAAGCACATTGCAATAAAATATAATTTCTTGAGAGAATTGGTGCAAGACAAGGAGATGAGATTGGAATATGTGAATACAAAAGAATATATTTTAAATATATTCACCAAGATATTACCTAAGGATGTATTTTTATATCTAAGAGGTAAGATAGGGGTCATTCCCCTATTTTAATCTCACTAATTAGATTTTAGTGATGCATCAACTGATCACTTTGAAGATCAAACAAGTTGATGCAATATTGACAGAGCAGATTGCATATGAATCAACACATCAAGTACATGGAGAATACATTGATTTTTTTCTTTGGTATAAGATGTCAAAGAGGGAGATTTTCTCATTTATCATATAAGAGAACCTTTTTTTTTGCATCAATAAAGAGGAGAGTTTGGTTTTAGAGGGAGAAATTTTAGTAAGAGAAATCAAAGAAATCAAAGAGATTCATGACAGATGGAGTTCACATTGATAGAGGGAGTTCTCATGGATGAGAATCATAATGAAACTAAGGATATTATCCTTCTATTTTTGCTCAAAAATTTCTTTATATCATGACATGTTTTTGTTGCCAACAATTCCAAAGAGGAAGAATGTTGAATACAATTATTTAATTGTATGTCTTTGATGTTAAACAAATATCAAGTCTATTACTCAAAAATTAGTGTTAACTAAGCTTACTTAGGTAGTGAAGGAAGTTTCCTTTACATGTCGAGCATTCTAGAGAAGACAATACATAACTAGTGTTAATTGAAATCACTTGGTTACAACATGAAATTGGTATGGAACCAATGTTAACCAAGCTCACTTGTTTACTAAAGGAAATATGAAGGAAAGTCTTTTCTACGTTAGTGTTGACCATGTTGGGTTAGCTAACAAAGGATTTTCCTATATCAACATATTGGATGTGACAATTGTTTTTGCTAGTTCTAGCTAACTCATGGGATAAATTTATTTTTTTGAAAGTATATTCAAGCCAAATTGACAAGGTAAATCATATAAATATAAGGTCATATTGAGGATTGAATTGTACAAAGCATGGGATTGAAAAGATAAATCAAGGAAGGGAATTAGAAGGATTTTAGAGTATGTGAGTTCACCAAGCTACAAAGAATATTATGATCAAGGATGATCAAGTATTCAAGCTATAATAGAGATCTAAAATTAGAAAAGACCATTGCAATAAAAATTAGCTCAAGTCATTATTACTCTCTAATAATTTTAGGAGTGAATCAAATCTCCCAATAGAGTTAACCTAATAGCTATTTTCCAATTCCTCTAATTGTTGGAAATATAAGAGGGGTAACGAAGAGGGGAGCAGTGAATCAGTTACCACTAAAATGAAACAATTTTCTTTGATCTTCATTCATGTGCTTGATGTCCTACCTACTTTCAATTAGAAAAATTTCTAGTAGACTTATGTTTAGAAGTTTTCATAACATTATTTCTTCTATAAAAGTTTGATATGTGTCCAAGTTTACCACATTGATGACATGTAGGTTTCCCTTTGGATTTAGCATTCCTTTTTTCTCCACTTTTTGATGATTCTCCTTCTTCAATAGATGAAAAATTCTTGTTGTATCCAAGTCCAAAGGTGTGTTTTGTTCTATGCGATCTCATAAATTCTTTAAGGTGTTTGGTAGCTTCATTTAATGGTTTGTTCATTCTTTCCATAAGTTCCTTTAAATGCTGTAACTCACTTCTTGATTTCTCACTCTATGACCTTAGGTTTCTAATTTCCAAGTCCTTTCTATTTTCTTCTTGATTTGCAACTATCAATTGATTTACCAGATCTAGTTGATTGTTTATAAGCTTCTATACTTCAAATGATCTCTCTTGAAGTCTCATTACTATTTGTCTATTGTCTTCTTAAATCATGTCTTTTTCTTCTTTACCTTTGTTCTTTTGATCTATTACTGCTTCACTATTGATACTTATTTTTCCATTTTCAAGTAGTCCTTTTGTGTCAACCTCCTTGTATTGAGTATCATTTTGCTGAATTACTATCTCTTTCCTTTTTGTCACTGATTTCCTTAACTCTTCTCAAACACCTTCAAGTTGTTGCAATATGATTTGGATTTCAATCATCTAGTTCTCAATGAATTATACCAACATGTATTCCTCTATCTCCATGATATGATCTTCTTAATCTTTTAGAATTTTTCCAAGAGAATTGTGCTTTGATACCAATTGTTCAAAGGATTATTTGGAAATAGGATAATGAGTGGGTAGATTGGGTGGGAGGGGGTGAATCAAGATCTTAAACATTAACTTCAAAACCAAACTACTAAATTCACACCTAATTCATCTCATATTTTAGATCTAATAATAAAACTATAATGTTGCAACATAAATGAAATACATCACATCCATGAAATATTCAAAACACAAAACAATAATTTAGTAATCTAGAAACACTTCAATGTGAACGTAAAACTAGGGTGGGGATGAAATCCAAAAATCCTAACTATTGCAACAATAAAGTTAACATGTTAAGGTTACAATGTTTGATCATAATCTATAATCTACCCTATGAGGGGTCTTCCTTGTTAAAAGCTTCAAAACTATTAAGTCCTACCCTATTAAATAATTTCTCACTTACAATTAAGTAAGGACTCTATTAGGAGGCTTACATAGACCTATTAGGATCACTCAATTAATAGATCTTCCCTAATTTAAAATTGATTCAGTACATGACACTCAGTTTTCTTTGCAAGCTGATTTCGGATTTCCTTTTACTATATATGATATTGATCTCTCAAATTAATATCTCATTTATGTCCTTCACTACTTTGATTTCCCTCATTTTAATTGATTCTAAACTTAGCATTCATTCTCTTCTTCTCATCACACACATGCTCACATACCCATTCTTTGATTTTAGGGTTAGAGTCCTTATATAGATGTTTTGTGAAACTTTTAGATCTTGATCGATGGTTTGTACAATTCATCATCTTTTGTCATTTCTATCTAATTTTATGATTGGTTGAATTGTAGTCCTCAAGATCATTACCTTTTGTGATGACTTGTAATCTCCATCTTAACTTTCTTTAAAAACATTAAATCTTATATGGAAGTTGACTAAAATGATTTACATATTTGTTTGTGTAATTTGAAACTCATATGACAAAACTAAACTTCTCAGCATTTGAATGTGTTGACACTCTATCACCACTCACATTCATACTTTCTCTCAGCTTCTATATGCATGTGCTTCTCTATTTCATTAGCAAATACTATGTTCTCAATTTACTCAATCTCTATAAAATAACTCACTTCGTGTATATGTTCGTTCTCCATTAGGGTGCTCAAAAATCACTAAGTTACTTGGCATGTTATACAAAATAAATTTCCTTCATAATGCTTGGCCTTTACTAGATGATTGAATCTTAGTGATGACCTTTCCTCCTTGCCTAGTAAATGATTAATTATTTTGACACTAATAGAAAACAAAAGATTAGAGACCAATAGATACTTTATTCACTAAACAAAAATCTTGTTCAATTACCATTGCGAATTTACCCTCATTCTTATGTATACTTTGTAGTAAATGCATATTGGATTCTCTCATCTCTATCCCTTTTTCCTAAAATCTATGATGCCAACTTTTACAAGTGTCCAAAAATGAATCACTTGGTTTTAGGGTTGCAACTCATTTCTCAAGAGTAGCTGATAAAGTAATCTTAGTTTAGTCTAGGTCAATAGGACTTGCTACCTATTTTAGAAACTCTTGTTAAATATCATTTTTCTTCTTCAAATTTGGAGTTCCTCCTTTCCTTGGTCTAAATGGAAAAACACATATTTAAGAACCATAATTGTCAAAGATTTGGTTTTAGGAATCCTTTTTCAAATTAATAACATGTATAGCCCAATGCTAAATATCTTCATTCTCCTCTCTTTTCACCTTTGTGTTCATGATGGGACACTCAAAGAACATTTCTCTATTGCAGATAGGATCTAGGATATTGTGGTTATCCTTATTAAATACCTCCAAAGGTATGCATAGGTTTAAGATCTTCTCTATTTGTGCTAGAATCATCCTATAATAGTTCCTTATTTGAACTTAATTTTCATCTACATAGTTCAACCAATGATCTTCTATACAAATATCAATAATAAACTCTTTTCCTACAAAATATTAGATCTTCCCAATGTTATCAAAATATGGATGGACCATTGGGTAATCCTCTAGAGGATAGTTCTCCAATTCTACCTTATAGGTGTAGATGTCTTGGTTCTGATTTAGCTCATAAGGATGTTCCAATGGTATATAATCAGCCATAGCCATGTCTTCCCATGCTTCATTAAAACCTTGGCATTTATGTTGAGGCCAATAATCAACCAATCTCAAGAAAAATAAGCATATCTAATGGAAAGCATGCTAACTTCTTTGGATGAAGCCTCTAGTGATAGCCTCTTCATGTAATCCCCTTCTATGAGCCATATTATGATAAAGAAAAAAGACATCATTAACTATTCTATTCTCTAGGACCTCATCCGAGAGCTTACTCATATAAATCATGGGTACACAATGTGTGGCCATGTATTGGAATATTGATTGTTTCCTTCTAACAAGACTAATATATATTTTCACTTTTTCTACTAGAAGGTAGATGCTATTTGAAGTCATATACATTTGTGGATCATTCTAAACCAAAGTTAGTTTCTCATTCAATCAGCTTGTTATGATGGTACCCCAATCAATCTTGTCATACCTAGTTCTTATTGTTCCTACAAAGTGTATCATCCATGTTTCTAGATGTCTTGCAATAGCTAGACCCATCACTCTTCTTAGGAGGACAATACAATAGCCAATATTAGAAACCATGTACCTAGATGTCATATCTACTTTTCCTAGCCTCTTATTGTATGGGGTTTTTGGTGATTGGGTACTTATCCTATTCTATGTCCTATACTAGTGGTCTATAGTCTCATAATTAACCTCCTCATATTAATCATCTTGAGGGAGATGGAGTATATTCTCTATATTGGCTATTTGGATTTCCAAGACAATTTCTCTTGTCGTGCTCTTCACCACCTTCTCATTATATACATTGTGTTTGACCAAGGTCATGATTAATTTTGATGAATGAACTAATTGGGATGTGTGTCATGCCCAAACTACAAGGGAAAAACACACAATTTTTTTTAATATTTTGTTTTAATAATTAAAATGCTCTAAGTTTTGATCTGATCTCTTGCAAGAGAAGTGAAGGTTCGCTAGGATTCACCTTAAGTTTAAAAATCTTGTGGAAGAATACATCGCTAAAATTTTGAAAATTTTGTTATTAGATTTATATTGATAAAGTTATGTTCTTACGTTTCTTATACAACATTTTAGTAAAAGTTATTTTAAAAAATGATGTAGACGACCTCAAGATTTGTTTACTAAAACATCTAAGAAAATAACATCTACATTTAAACTTATTTTAAATAGACAATAACCTTAAATTTAAAACCAATTAATACTCAAAAATTCAAACTAACTTCAATACTAAAACTAAATACATTTAACTAATTTAGCATCAATATAAAAACTAACACTACTAGAAAATTATATTAATTTACGTTTACAACTTAACTAATTAAAAGTAATAACAAATTAGCAATAACATAAAGTCACTATAAAACATAATATATGCTACTAACTAAAAGCAATTTTAAAACAAATAATTTAAAACAATTAACAAAATGAATAACTAACTTAAACTTAAATAAGTTGACTATCTACTAATATCAATTAACAAATTTAGTTTACATTTAAAACTTACTTAATTACAAGTATATAACAAAAAAAATTAACAAAAGTAACTACTAATTAAAATATATTCTAAACTTACTTAAAACTTTACAAATATCTACTAACACAAACTTATAACTAATCAACATAATAAAATAAAGTGAATCCTAAACTAACTTACTTACTAATAACACCTAACTATCCTAAACTAACCCTTACAACACCTACCCCCCTACACCCCCTACATCTCCTACTCTCCCTACTCCAAGGGTCAAATCGACCCTACATCCCAAAACCCCAACACATAGCATGCTGTGCTTCCCAAGAATTGTACTAGGGATAGCGCACTGCCAGTGGGGGTATGTGCTGAGAACACTCCTTTCCCCCTCTAAACACATGCGTCCAACATGGAAAAAGGGTGGAAGAAAAGCAAGGAAGATCTCCTTGCTGACTATGTTTTAAAACAAATACAAACTTAAATGCTTTCCTTCCAAGCTGAGTGCTTAAACTGGTGAGGGATATGGTGATGTGACAAGGGGGGGGAAAAAGTAAAGTTTAAAACATAAAGCTATCTCTTCATCCCAAAGCCCCATGCTTTCTAAGAAGTTATGACAAGCACAAAGTCAAGGGGGTGTAGAATAGAGGTGACATCATTGTTATGATGGCACAAAGACTATGTTAATAAAATAAAACATTTTTAAACCTCCTTCCAAACTGACGTCCAAGACGAGGTGAAAGGCATTTAAGGCATACAGTTTTCTAGGTAGAATAGATATTTAAAAGGATATTTAGTTATATAATTTACTATGATTTCTTTTTTTTTCTACTTGATGTTTATTTTATTATTATTTTTTAAAATTTTAGATCTAATTTTTCAATAAAGAAAAAGGGATCTTTTTAGGGAATCTTTTGATTCTCTATTACCAAAAGGATTTAATTTGATCTCCCATACAAAAGGTAGAGAGTTTTTACTCTCTTGCAACACATTTTTTTTTTGTCTTAAAATTTCTAAGTATAATTTTTTTAAGTTGATATATTTACCAAGAGGGGTATATATATATATATATATATGTATATATATATATATATATATATATATATATATATATATATATATATATATATATATTTAAAAGCAAATTTGAAAGGATTGATGCAACTTAATATACCAAGGATTGGAATTATCCGTTTTATTCAATAATGTAAGAATTGTTTGATTCTAAAAATCATGAAAGCTGAATCTCCATCCATAATATGATTTTTTCTTTTTTTTTGATGGATTTAAAACTTAGATTTAATCATTGTGACACATTCATACAAGATTCATTGATATCTCAAACAACTTAAATTGAACCATCAACCATAATCATTTTTCTTTTCTCAACATAGTTTTCATATTTAACATATAAGGAAACTTAAAATTTTTGCTTAATTAAACCATCATCATAACATCTTATTTCTGATATGCATCCATCTAATTTAAAATTATGATTGAATCACATGATGAACAATTATACTCAAACACCAATTTTATTGGCAAACTTGATTCAAAGGCTCACCCGAGAAAGAACCAGGAAGAAAACCCGACTTCGTTGCCATAATAACAAAGTTGAAAATACAAATTACCTAGAATATCAATCCCAAATTGCAACAATTTAATTGAATTTTCTTCATGACCCTCATCAAGGGATTCATAGCAATTTCTGCAACACATTTCTAAAAACCATGGAGGGAACCAAATCTGATCAAGTGACCACAAGCATGACCAAGAACAAATCAAACATGCATATTCATACAAGGCTTTCACAATAGGATTCACAATGAATCAAAACTAGGGAAAGGTGGATTCTTCCAATAGGAGAAATTAGGCACAACACCAAAATAGATGCCCAATCGGGGCTATAAACCAAGATGAAGTTTGTGCTGATAGGTAGAGGCCCATAACACCCTACCCTCTCTCTCTCTTCTCATCTTGAGAAGAGACTCTACACTGGTTGGAGTCCAACTAAACAGACTTTTCCCAAAATTGGTCACTTTTTCCCTATCCAAGGGTGAGTAATACCAAAACACGCATGCAAGAAAATCTCAAAATTTCAAACATAAACATGAAAAGAAATCATCCAAAATAACATGGTTTTCAAATCTTCCCAACATACCCACAAACATACAAGCATTCAAACAACAACAAGGTAGCATAAGCATGAAACAAACATGAAAATTTGCACAAGGGAGATGAGAATTCTTACCTTCACAAAGAGGTAATGGAAATGAACAATTTTGAGTAGAGTTTTTCCCTTCCTTGCTCCAATCTTCCAAGACTCCTCTCTAAATGTAGGGATTGGGTAACAACCTCTACTACTCAAAGAAGGGCCTCTAAATGAGCCTCAAACTCAACCACCAAAAAGATCAATAACTACTCCCACCCACCTACAAATCTAGAAGCTCCTAACTCAACCCACACTATGGTTAAACACTAAATGGAGGTGAGGTGATGCAACTCATGGTAGCCATAGTCAATTTTCGCACAAAGGCAAAAGGAGACTTTTTGAGTGGCCTCAAAAGTCAATAAAAGGGGCTTAGAGGTTGGAAAAGACCCCCAACCCATAACCATATCCTTTGAGTATAATTATTTCATGTTTTAAGCCTTAGGAATAGGTTTAGAGCCAAACAAAAGCTAGGAATAAAATAGGACCATCTAACAACTCTAACAATGCAGATTAAGCACTAATCTAGATTAAGGGATGACTAACCTCAATTAAGAACCAAATTAGCAAACTGACACTAACTTAAACCAACTTAGGTCCAAAGGTTACTCAACTAATCCTAATCAGCACACTGAAGGGCATACACAATTCACGAGTGTCAAGTGACACTATAAGAACACAGTTTATGAACATTAACATTCACTGAACACAGAAAGATACATAGATACATCTCACAATACAATACTTGAATTATGAACAAAAAGGTTTCCAAAATTAGCACATAGAGATCAGTTTTGTTCCTCCGTAGGGTTTCTCGGCTAAAATATCTGCACACTCATTGCACACATTAGTAGTCCCATAAAATCACATGTACATATATATATGATGGGGACACAACCCAAGAACAAAATGGACACAATAGAAAAGGGAAATTGTATTAACTGAAAAATAAGCTAGTACATTCAATACAGAGAAAATAAACTTCAAAACATGCCCTAAGGGCTTACAATAGCATAAATGTGGAGATAATTTCTCCTTTCAGTACCTCCTCTCAAACTCGACTCCGAACTACCTTTTACAATGCCAGGAATCTCCTTAAATAGACCCCGGAGGGTTAAGGACTAGGAATACATTCTAGAAGGTGCTAGTAGGCATCCACCAACAAAATAGAAGGCTCTAGAAGCTGCATTAGAAGTCAGCGCAAATCTAGAAGAATCCAGAAATGGTAACCGAACTTTCGGGAGGCATAACTTTTGAACCATAGCTCCGATTGACGAACCGTTTACATTTTCAGAAAGATCTCGAAATGCTCTATAGCTATATGGACTAGCTTTGATCGTCCCCCATTTTTTGGCCCTTTTCAAGGTCATTTAATGCCCCTAATTTGACTTTGAAGCATTCTTAGGAGGTCTCCAAAACTCGAAAAACTGTAATAACTTTCAAACCGTGGGGCCTTTTGACCTAATTCTTTTTCTGGAATGCTCTAAATCACAATTAAATTCATCTGGCCAATTCACACCTTGTAGTTTACCAAAATGATGGCCCAATTACATGCTCCTATTTTTTCAAGATTTTCTAGCACACTGATAGTGGAACTGTGAGAGTTGGAACCTTTATTTGACCCAAATGGGTATCCAAAAATGAAAACACATGAAACAGAAACTAATTCTAAGTACATTTTTTTGGGTGACACAGGATTGCCCTTATACCTCTGGATGCTCCTACATCAATATATATATATATATATATATATATATATATATATATATATATATATATATATATATATATATATATATATATATATATACGTATCAAAAATTCACATAAATTGAAACATACATCAATCATGATTTCTTTCATCCTACTTAATTCTTAACCATTTAAAATCTCTTAAGTCAAAGTATCAATCCTATATTTACTAATTCCATCAACATACAAATACACAAAACATTAAATGAAAAACATCAAATATATTTGAAAGTAACATCACACAACATGAAATAATATAGTATGTTCTAAGCATCAGATAATGTCTCGACATCTCAAGTCGTGAGTATCAAAATAATAGTAATGTATCATTGTGCTACGATGGGTTGGGGTGAGGCCTCACAATGTGATGGTGCATTCACTAGGACACTTTGAATGAGTGTTGAGACCATCTTTTTTCTCTCCTGGGGTTTTTTGCATAGTAGAAAGAACTCATTCCAATCTATACGCCTAAGCTCTATATCTCTAATATTTGAGTGCAAGTTGAAATAAGTTGTGACTTCTTAGGAACTCCTTGGGATATTAAGGTCACAAGTTTAGGTTTAATCTTCATTTCTATGAGAGATGATGATTCCACAATAATATGCACAAAAGATGAACACTAGTACACTATTTCCTAGAAGCCCAAAATGACACTTGGATAATAAAAAAATGGAAAGAAAACTAAAACTAGATAGAGTGAAAAAAGACACAATGTGTGCAGTTGTACACCTATGCAAGTTCATAGGGTGTGCAATAGTGAAAGACTAGCAATGTTGTGAGGTTTCCAATTGGTGTATGTTGCACAATTGTGCACCTATGCAAGTGTGCAACTGTGTACTTTACAACTATCCATTTAAGGTGTTTAATGACATGGTCTTAATGTGTGGGAAGGTTCACCTCTCCCAAAATTGCACACCTATAGAGGTGCATAGAGCGCACACCTATGCATTGGGTCTCTACCTTAGAGTTCTACACTACCAAGAAATGCAAATGCTATACACATGTATCTATATTGATCATACAAATGTGTGCAACTAGGGAGCTAGATGGTCATAATAAGGTGACCAAGGGGTGTCCAATCCTATTTATAAGTGATAATGCACACTTTTAAAGGTGTGAGTGTATTCAATATGTGTAAGTGTACACCTTAGCACATACCTAAAAAGAGGACTCTTTACAAGATGCATACATGGACAAGTGCACAAGTGTGCAAGTTCCACACTTCTGCCTTTGTGCAAACAAATACCCTATTTAGCTACTAGATTTAGATAGCACATACCTTTTCCAAATTCTAGACCTATGCCATAGTAGTCTCACTCCCTAAGGTCTTGCAATAGATACCTATTCCAAAGAGAAGGCTTATTATACTCAAACAAATGGGGTCCCAATTTTCAACTCTTAAAATTGGAGCATGTGTTGTGAAGCTACAACGATACCTACAAATTTTTTTGTAATGCTATTTAGATTGTGATATTCTTTTTTAGAATCTTTAAGGTATGTTTGAAATGAGCTCTTTTTATGAAGAAATAAATTTAATTTTCCAAGCTATAATGGATTGGAAAAAGAAAATGTAATGAATATAATATCTCACTAACTCATTGAGTGTGCAAACTATAATGACAAATGTATCACCTTCATAGAAATCATATATATATATATATATATATATGTGTGTGTGTGTGTGTGTGTGTGTGTGTGTGTGTGTGTGTGTGCGCGCACGCGTGTGTACATATATATATATATATATATATATATATATATATATATATATATATATATATATACATACATATATATATATATATATATATATATATATACATACATATAGATATATATATATATATATATATCTATATGTATGTATATATATATATATATATATATATCTATATGTACATACATACATACATATATATATCTATATGTACATACATACATACATACATACATACATACATATATATATAGATATCTATAAGTACATATATGAAAATACATATACATATATGTACATATATATCTATATGTATGCACATATATATATATATATATATATATATATATATCTGTGTGTGTGTACATATATATATATATATATATATATATATATATATATATATATATATATATATATATATATATATATATATATATATTGAAATGTCCCTTTTCTGATTTTACATGATATTTCAAGCTTCAAATTAGATTTTTAAAACCAAACAACCAATATTACAAAGATCCACCAATTTCTCAAGAAACCTCAAATCGGGTATGCCAGAAATAGTGCCAAAAGCTTCACAGCTTCACCTATTATTAATAAATCTGAAAGTGGAAATTTTTACAAAAATTTGAGCAGCATAACAGCCTATAAAATGACATTTCCAAATCTGTATAACATGCACATAATAGCTCCCAAATGGAGGACAAAAACAATGCTCATCGGGCTCCCGAAATTAACACAAAAATGCCCGAAAACACCACAAAAACACTAATAATCTATCTCAGAAGATTAATCACATCCCAATACATATATTCAGCTCTATTTTAACATCTTAAAGTCTGAAATACAGCAGCAACCCAAACTGATATGAAATACTCAACTGAAAACACCAAACTCATACCAAAAAATACACCCGAAAACCCACAAATTTGCACTGTTCAACACAAAGGAAAACTCTGTATGAGCATGCACATTGAATGGATTCAAAATCCCATCCTTAGCCTTCCTAGAAACCTACAAATTCCTATTCTTGGGTCTCCCTAGAAACTTACAAACTCCCGTTCTTGGGTCTCCTTCTCCACAGGTTTGGCAGCCTCTGAAGAATAACAAAGAAATGAGCAAAAATCAAGTTCTGGAATCAGCCCAAAATGCCTCCAAACCCCTTAAAAGAGGGCATAACCCTAACTCACATCTAAGAGTGGTTAATAAAACATATTTTAATAATAATCTTCATTTATTAGTCCATTAGCTTCCAAGGATTATCCCCTTTTTCCAAAACTTCACCTTTTAGGGCTTGCCTGCCTTAGCAAAGATTATTATTTTTAATTATTTGAAAAGGGGACATGAAAAGTCCTCCCCTCCCAAACATTGCTCCTCAAGCAATGGCTAAACAATAAACCAATCAATCCGCCTGGATCCCAAATTTAGTCATGAACTATACTACTACCAATTAACACAGGCTCCTACAATATCCTCTGCAATATGACCAAGAGGAATCCATAATCAAACTGACAATTACTGCTCAACCAAACTCCAAAGTCACAACTTCCATAGTCAGAAACCCACGAGACACAAAATCTTAGAACATCAAAACCCAAGTAAAGTGGACTACCAACATAGTAAATACCATCAATGCATTCCATTGGCCTATAGGAAATGTACAATCCAACTCTGCAACAATGGTGAATGCTCCCGAATGAAACTGTACCAAGTATGGAGAATCCACACACTGTACAACTCCTGCATTCAACACAACTCTGTAGATCACTGGCCACTATCTCATAACCATAACTCCCATATACCCCTGAGGGTGAAAAGTCATCACAAGATAAATAGTAAGAAATGGAACCCAAACAAAATTTGCCTGCCATCAACTCCTCAACACAAGGATCAAATGCTAACTGATGTACATACCCTGCAATATAATGTTGATAAAGAAAATCAACCTTAGTCAATAGCTCACCATGAACAAGTGATACAACCCACTGTGACTGATCACCAGCTAAGTCAGGAGATGTCATAGCTAAAGGAGTAGAATCAATAACAACACCTACTGAAGCATCACTCCAAAACTCTTGCTCTAAGTCATGTATTATCAAGCTTTAAACTGTAGAACCTATCACCATGTCATGCCCATCACGACTCTCATCCTAAGGCATCAAACTATCCCATAACTGATGATAAGCACTAGGAACCAAAGTACATCTCTATATCATCATCTCATCAACATGGTCATCAAAGGTAAATTGATGAGCATACCTCACAATGTAATGCTAATAGAATGCGCCAATCTCAGTCAGTGGCTCAGACTACAATCCATATGTAACTAACTGCAATCGATCACTAACCAAGTTGGAACTGACTACTACCTCTGAAGTCATCACCAAGGGAGTAGTATTACTAGCAATAACCATGCCAACTATCAGCTCACCAACATCACACATGGTCTTTGATATAGCATCTCTAGTCTTCGTGCCATTAGTGCGAGAGGTCACCACCATGTTAGGCATACCACAACAATTTTTTGTAGCACCCAACTCAACTGAACCTGATATGCCAATGTTAGTATCAAGGATGGATGCATCCCCATCTCCACTATCTTTGAAAATCTCAACCATGGACATCCTCGGATCATCAGACACCATAGCTTGTGACTGTACAGAATCTAGTAAAGACAGTAGTTGCTCTAACTCCATGGTCACCTTAGCCAAATAAAATTGTGACTCCTTGAAAGCCAAGTGTGTACTCTCAAGAATCTCAGAAGTCACCTCAAGCTACTCCAAAAGCTCACTCACCTCATCTTCCTTGGCCAACAATGCATTGTATGCTGTATTGCCCCACTCCATAAGATAATCTCTATTGACTACCAACTGCATATAATCTTGTCTCAGAATCTGGATAGCCTCCCATAAAGAGTGGAACTCTGTCAAGGAAAGATAACTACCTCCCTGCTCATCACTAGTAGGAGAACCCTATCCATAAATGGCTAACAACTGACGAGTAGCATCAAAATGCTGGCAAGAAATAGCAATGTCTCACTCACTAACTCTCAACTGATTAGACACATGATGGCATGGGCTAGACTATCTCCTACAAACCTCCTCTGATGCACTGTCTAAAGTAGTATCCTCAAAGTTACTAGTCTCTAGATTATTACCATCCATATACTGTGAATCAACTCTAAAGCTCATATCAACAAACGGAGTATCAAAAACTATAGCACTGCCATCCAACTCCTTTGTACCCAAAGAAACTAAGTCTTCAAAACTGCCCACTGCATCCTCCTGGATGTCATCAATGCCAATATGATCCTGGGACTCATCTATACACACTGCCAAATATGAAAGATCATCAACACATTCCAGAAAGTATGGTCGACTGGATATATGAACAAAGACCAACACCGGTGTATAAAAACTAATACCAACATTGGACAAGCTGCTAGCACAAGAAAAGACAACACCATGAAATCTGCTAATCAAATCCATGATAGCACCCAAACAAACACTGCTACCAAAATGTGTTAAAGATCTCCAATCAACTGAATCACAAATCCAATATAACAATCTCGAGTCCATATCTGTAAACTAGAATTAGCTGGTAACTCAAGAAAAATCCTCACTTGAGTAATATGACCAACACCAACTAACTCCACATACCTATCATGATGAGATAATGAAGTCACAATAGTGTCTTTGTTCACTTTCAGCTGGCTGGACAAATCATGTGAAGTACTACCAGCCTCAACCTCATGTGACGAAGCATCTAATAGTGCCTGGTACTCTTTCTCAGCAAATTCATGAATGCTCAATGTCTGCTCATCTCTACCAGGTATCTCACCATCATGTACAACAACATCCTCATAATCATCATCTGAACCCACTACACTGTAGTCACTACCTGTTGTAACTATACCATCCTGAATACCTGTGATATCACCCTTTAATGACCTATATACAATTGTCTCAATTTGAGTATCAAGTTGACCATTACTATCAATCTACATAATATCCTTTCTCACTACCTCCTGTGGCAGAGTAGAATCTAAGACCTCTGCTTGGCTATAAGCTAGTTTCTTAAACTCCTCATGCAAGTTCTTGGTAATTGTGTCATCTGCCCTGTGAGAAAATCTACCAAATAGAAATCTAGTCAACTTATCCACCTTAGCTGGGTCAGACAACATGTCATTCATTATAAGGTGGTGCTCAACCAACTGTTCAGACATGTCATGGCTTATTTT